>JAXLNO010004114.1:0-40001 GCA_038087875.1 Malacoraja senta | reverse complement strand
TAATTTTTTAATTGGCTTCTTTTATCCCATCTCCACACTATCCACTGACGAATAGCCCTCACCTCTCAGGTGCGTCTAGAGGAGGGGGGGCAGAGAGAGAAAATTTAATGTTAGAAAAAAAATTTGAGGAGGGTGGAGAGGAAGGGTGGGTGAGGAGGGGGAGAGAGGAGGGGGGGAGAGTAGGGGGTGGAGAGAGGAAGGAGAGGATGGTGGAGATGAAGGGGGGTGGTTGGAGCGGGCATGCATGAGTTGAGCCGCGGGCTGTGAAGAGAGAAGGGCAGAGAGAGAGAGAGGGGAGAGACAGAGAGACTGGTACACAAAAAAAAGCTGGAGAAACTCAGCGGGTGGAAGTGGGAGAGAGGGAGGGGGAGAGGGGTAGGGGGAGTGGTGGAGGAGGGACAGCGGGGCAGGGGGAAGGGGAGGAGAGAGGGGAGGGGGAGAGGTGTGGGGGAGGGGGAAAGGGAGGGAGGCGTGGAGTGAAATGGGGTAGGGGGTAGAAGGGGAAGAGTGTAGATGGAGGGGGAAGAGTGGGGTGGGGGAAGGGGGTGGGGGAGAGAGGGAAGGGGGTGGGGAGGGAAGGGGGGTGGGGGAGAGAAGGAAGGGGAAGAGAGGGATGGGGGTTGTAGGAGGATGGGGAGGAGGGAGAGGGTGAGGAGAGGGAGTTGGAGAGGGGGGAGGAGGAGGGAGGGATGGGGAGGGGGAGAGAGGGATGGGGAGGGGAGGAGAGAGGTGTGGTGGAGGGGAGGGAATGGGGGAGGGAGGGGAAATAGTGGGGAGGTAGAGTGGAAGGGGGAGGGGTAGGGAGTCCATCTGTTCCCCATTCCCTATCACCCCCAATCCTCTTTCTCTATTCCCACACGTGACGACTCGCTTCGACACAGGCTGCGGGGGTGGGGGGGAGGGGCTGGGGCTGCTGCAAAGGCATATGTAAATGGCTCCATTCCGATTGGAGATCTGTGAGCATTGGGCATTGTGACATCACACGACGGAACCTTCATTAACATTTATGGCTGAGAGCTGTTTTTTTTAAACATTTTGAAATTTTGTGGGGGGGGGGGGGAGAAGGATTTTATTAAAAAACGTGTACATAAACACGACAAAATTTAATCAGGAGTGGCTACTCGTAAAGAAAAGTGAAATCTCTACCGAAATGGAAAGAATCTCGGCGTTTCTCCGTGTGGTGTTGGCGTAGCGAGGAATCAAAGGCTGGAAGGCACAAGTCAAGCAGACACACACGCACACAGAGTTTTAAATATAGACTAGACCAAGTGCAGACCCGTTGGGTCTGGACACCGACTGTGCGTTTGCGGGGGGGGGGGGGGGGGGCTGTGGCATCACACTAACCACCCCCCGTTGGGTCTGTTCCTCCAAAGCACGGTTGCGGGGTGGGAATCTGGCACCCACAAACACACACACTCATCACACCCCTTGATATAATCTTAATTTTTTAATTGGCTTATTTTATCCTATCTCCACCCTATCCACTGACGAATAACCCTCACCTCTCAGGTGCGTCTAGAGGAGGGGGGGGGTCAGAGAGAGAAAATTTAATGTTAGAAAAAAAAATTTGAGGAGGAGGGTGGAGAGGAAGGGGGAGAGAGTAGGGGGTGGAGAGAGGAAGGAGAGGATGGTGGAGAGAGGTGAATGGGGGTGGTTGGAGCGGGCATGCATGAGTTGAGCCGCGGGCTGTGAAGAGAGAAGGGCAGAGAGAGAGAGAGGGGAGAGACAGAGAGACTGGTACACAAAAAAAAGCTGGTGAAACTCAGCGGGTGCAGCAGCATCTATGGAGCGAAGGAAATAGGCAACGATTTGGGCCGAAATCCATCTTCAGACGGGTTTCGGCCCAAAACATTGCCTATTTCCTTCGATCCATAGATACTGCTTCACCCGCTGAGTTTTCCAGCTTTTTTTTGTGTACCTTCGATTTTCCAGCATCTGCAGTTCCTTCTTAAAGATAGAGACTGTTGGCGGGCTGTTTCCCCAACGCACGTTTGCGGGGGGGGGGGAGGATGGGGGGCTGCGACATCACACTCACACTAACCATCCCCCAAAACACAGGCGGGGGGAGGGGGGAGAGGGAGACGGGGTGGGGAGAGTAGAGGGGGGGGAGAGGGAGACGGGGTGGGGAGCGAAGAGGGGAGAGAGGGGAGGGAGCGGAGAGGGGGAGGGAGGGGAGAGGGGGAGGAGGAAATGGGAGAGATTGGGGAGGGAGAGGAGAGCAGGGTGGGGGAGAGGGAGGGGGAGGAGAGTGTGGAGTGGGAGGAGAGCGGGGAGGGCAGGAAGGGGAGAGGGGTAGGGGGTGGGAGAGGGGGAGGGGATGATAGAGGTGGAGAGAGGGGGTGAGGGGAAGGGGAGAGAGGAGTAGGGGGAAGAGAGGGGGTGAGAGAGGGAGGGGGGAGGAAGAGAGGTGGGGGAGGTAGAGACGAAGAGTGGGGAGTGAGGGGAGAGGGGTTGCAGGGAGTGGTGCAAGAGAGAGGGGAAGTGGATGGGGGGGAAATGGGGGTGAAGAGGGGGGAGGGAGGGGAGGAGGATGGGGTAGGGGAGAGAGGGGGAAGAGTGTGGAGGGAGGGGGAAGAGTGGGAAGGGAGGGGTGGGGGTGGGGGGGGAGAGAAGGATGCGGTGGGAGGAGGAGGGGAGGAGAGGGAGATGCAGAGGGGGAGGAGAGAGGGGTGGGGGAGGGGTGGAGAGAGGGATGGGGAGGGGGAGAGAGGTGTGAAGGAGGAGAGGAGATGGGGGTAGGGGGGTGGGGGAGATGGAAGGGGGTGGGGGAGGGAGGGGGAAGAGTGTGGAGGGAGAGGGAAGGGAGCGGGGAGAGAGAGAGGTGGGGGAGGGAGATGGTGAAGAGTGTGGAGAGAGGGGGAGAGGGGTAGGGGGGAGAGAGGGAGAAGAGTGGGAGGGAGAGGGAAGGGAGGGGGGAGAGGGGTGGGGAAGGGGGTGGTGGAGGGAGATGGGGGGTTGGGGAGATGTGGAAGAATGGGGAGGGAGGGGGAGAGGTGTAGGGGGAGTGGTGGAAGTGGGAGAGAGGGAGGGGGAGAGGGGTAGGGGGAGTGGTGGAAGAGGGACAGCGGGGTAGGGGGGAGGGGAGGAGACAGGGGAGGGGGAGGTGTGGGGGAGGGGGAGGGAGGGAGGCGAGGAGATGGGGTGGGGGTAGAGGGGAGAGTGTGGATGGAGGGGGATGGAGGGGAGAGTGGGGCGGGGGAAGGGGGTGGGGCAGAGAGGGAAGGGGGGTGGGGGAGGGAAGGGGGGTGGGGGAGAGAAGGATGGGGGAAGAGAGGGATGGGGGTTGTGGAGGAGGGGAGAGGGAGAGGGTGTGGGAGGAGTGGAGAGGGGGAGGGAGGGGGGGAGGGAGGGAGAGGGGGGTGGAGGGGAGGTGAGGGAGGGAGGGGGAATAGTGGGGAGGTAGAGTGGGAAGGGGAGGGGTAGGGAGAGTCCTGTTCCCCATTCCCTATCACCCACAATCCTCTTTCTCTATTCCCACACGTAACGACTCGCTTCGACACAGGAGGGGTGGGGGGGAGGGGCTGGGGCTGGGGCTGCTGCAAAGGCATATGTAAATTAATCCATTCCGATTGGAGATCTGTGAGCATTGGGCATTGTGACATCACACGACGGAACCTTCATTAACATTCTATGGCTGAGAGCTGTTTTTTTAAAACATTTTGAAATTTTGTGGGTGGGGGGGGAGAAGGATTTTATTAAAAAACGTGTACATAAACACGACGAAATTTAATCAGGAGTGGCTACTCGTAAAGAAAAATGAAATCTCTACTGAAATGGAAAAAAATCTCTGCGTTTCTGCGTGCGGTGTTGGCGTAGCGCGGTATCAAAGGATGGCGCTGGCACAAGTCAAGCAGACACACACACACGCACAGAGTTTTAAATATAGACTAGACCAAGTGCAGACCAGTTGGGTCTGGACACCGAACGTGCGTTTGCGGTGGGGGGGGGGGCTGTGGCGTCACACTAACCACCCCCTTCCCTCCAAAGCACGGTTGCGTGGTGGGAATCTGGCACCCACAAACACACACACTCATCACATCCCTTTATATTATCTTAATTTTTTAATTTGCTTCTTTTATCCCATCTCCACCCTATCCACTGACGAATCTCAGGTGCGTCTAGAGGGGGGGGGGCAGAGATAGAGCGTTTAATGTTAGAAAAAAATTTTTGAAGAGGGGGAGGAGGAAGGTGGAGAGGAAGGGGGGAGAGGAATGGGGAGAGAGGAGGGGGAGAGAGGAGGGGGAGAGAGGAGGGGGAGAGAGGAGGGGGTGGAGAGAGGAAGGAGAGGATGGGGAGAGAGGTGAAGGGGGGGAGTTTGGAGCGGGTGTGCATGAGTCGAGCTGCGGGCTGTGAAGATAGAAGGGCAGAGAGAAAGAGAGAGGGGAGAGAGAGAGACTGGTACACAAAAAAAAGCTGGAGAAACTCAGCGAGTGCAGCAGCATCTATGGAGCGAAGGAAATAGGCAACGTTTTGGCCGAAACCCATCTTCAGACGTGTTTCATCCCGAAACGTTGCCTATTTCCTTCGATCCATAGATGCTGCTGCACCTGCTGAGTTTCTACCGGGTTTTTTTTGTGTACCTTCGATTTTTCAAGATTCTGCAGTTCCTTCTTAAAGACGGAGAGACTGTTGGCGGGCTGTTTCCCCAACGAGCGTTTGGGGGGGGTGGGGGTCTGCGGCATCACACTCACACTAACCACCCCCCAAACACACAGGCGGGGGGAGGGGGGAGAGGGAGACGGTGTGGGGAGAGAAGAGGGGAGGGAGGGGAGGGAGGGGAAGGAGGGGAGAGGGGGAGGGAGGGGAGAGGGGTGAGATTGGGGAGGGAGAGGAGAGCAGGGTGGGGGAGAGGGAGGGTGAGGAGAGTGTGAGTTGGAGGAGAGCGGGGAGGGCAGGAAGGGGGAGAGGGGTAGGGGATGGGAGAGGGGATGTTAGAGGTGGAGAGAGGGGATGAGGGGAAGGGGAGAGAGGAGTAGGGGGAAGAGAGGGGGAGAGAGAGGGACGGGGAGGGAGAGACGAAGAGTGGGGAGTGAGGGGGACGGGGTAGCAGGGAGTGGTGCAAGAGAGAGGGGAAGGGGATGGGGTGGAGATGGGGGTGAAGAGGGGTGGGGGAGGGGGAGGGAGGGGAGGGATGGGGTAGGGGAGAGAGGGGGAAGAGTGTGGAGGGAGGGGGACGAGTGGGGTGGGAGGGGTGGGCGAGAGAGGGGTGGGGTGGGAGGAGGAGGGGAGGAGAGGGAGATGGAGAGGGGGAGGAGAGAGGGGTGGGGGAGGGGAGGAGAGAGTTATGGGGAGGGGAGAGAGGTGTGAAGGAGGTGAGGAGGGAGATGGGGTAGGGGGTGGGGGAGAGGGAAGGGGTGTGGGGGGAGAGAGGGGTAGGGGTGGGGGTAGGGGAGGGAGGGGGATGGGGGTAGGGGAGGGAGGGGGATGGGGTAGGGGTTAGAGGGGAAGAATGTGGATGGAGGGGGAAGAGTGGTGAGGGGGAGGGGGTGGGGGAGAGAGGGAAGGGGGTGGGGGAGGGAAGGGTGGTGGGGGAGAGAGGGATGGGGTGGGAGGAGGAGGGGGAGGAGAGGGAGATGGTGAGGAGAGGGAGATGGAGAGGGGGAGGGTGAGGGATGGTGAGAGGGATGGGGATGGAGATAGAGGTGTGGGGGAGGGGGGAGGGTTTGGGGGGGGAGGGAGATGTGTTAGGGGAGTGAGGGGGCAGAGTGTGGAGGGAGGGGGAGGGGTGGGGGAGAGAGAGGAAATAGTGGGGAGGGAGAGTGGAAGGGGATGGGAAGGGACAGTACATCTGTTCCCCATTCTCTATCACCCCCAATCATCTTTCTCTAGTGTGGAGGGAGGGGGAAGAGTGATGAGGGAGGGATGGGGGTGGGAGGGGTGGTGGCGAGAGGGATGGGGTGGGAGGAGGAGGGGAGGAGAGGGCGAGGGAGATGGAGGGGGAGGAGAGAGGGGTGGGGGAGCGCGGTATCAAAGGGACTGGCTGGCACAAGTCAAGCAGGCGCACGCACGCACGCACGCACGCACGCACACACACACACACACACACACACACACACACACACACACACACACACACACACACACACACACACACACACACACACACACACACACACACACACACACACACACACACACACACACACACACACACACACACACACACACACACACACACACACACAATTGTGAGGTGGGGGAGGAGGAGGGTTGAGAGGAAGGGGGAGAGAGGTGAAGGGGGTGGGTTGGAGCAGGCGTGCATGAGTCGAGCCGCGGGCTGTGAAGAGAGAAGGAGAGAGAGAGAGAGAGAGAGGGGAGAGATAGATAGACTGGTACACACAATAAAACTCGTGAAAACACTGCGGGTGCAGCAGCATCTATGGAGTGAATGAAATAGGTCGTGTCAGATCGTTTTTTTCCTGAAACGTTGTCTATTTCCTTTGATCCATAGATGCTGCTGCACCCGCTGAGGTTATACAGCATTTTTTTGTGTACCTTTGATTTTCAATTGATCTGCAGTTCTGTCTTAAAGATAGAGAGACTGTTGGCGGGCTGTTTTCCCAACGCGCATTTGCGGGAGGGGGGGCTGCGGCATCACACTCACACTAACCACCCCCCAAACACAGGCGGGGGGAAGGGTGGAGAGGAAGACGGGGTGGGGAGAGAAGATGGGAGAGGGAGACGGGGTGGGGAGAGAAGAGGAGAGGGGGAGGGAGGGGAGAGGAAAGGGGAGATTGATGAGGGAGAAGAGAGCAGGGTGGGGGAGATGGAGGGGGAGGAGAGTGGGGAGTGGGAGGAGAGCGGGGAGGACAGGAAGGGGGGAGAGGGGATGTTAGAGGTGGAGAGAGGGGATGAGGGGAAGGGGAGAGGAGTAGGGGGAAGAGAGGGAGAGAGGGAGGGGGGAGGGAGAGAGGTGGGGGAGGGAGAAGGGAAGAGTGGGGAGTGAGGGGCAGAGGGGTAGCGGGGGAGTGGTGCAAGAGAGAGGGGAAGGGGGTGGGGGGAGATGGGGGTGAAGAGGGGTGGTGGAGGGGGAAGAGACGGGGTGGGAGTGGAGGGAGGGGAGATGAGAGAGGGGGAAGAGTGGGAAGAGTGGGAGTAGGAGGGGGTAGGGACAGTCCATCTGTTCCCCATTCCCTATCACCCCCAATCCTCTTTCTCTATTTCCACACACGTGACGAAGCCCTTCAACACAGGCTGCAGGGGTGGGGGGGGAGGGGCTGGGGCTGGGGCTGCTGCAAAGGCATTTGTAAATGGATCCATTCCGATTTGTCATCTGTGAGCATTGGGCATTGTGACATCACACAACGGAATCTTTATTAACATTCTATGGCTGAGAGCTGTTTTGTTAAACATTTTGAAATGTTTGGGGGGTGGGGGGGAGAAGCATTTAACATTTTTTAATTTCCCCATTCCCTATCACTCCCACACACGTGACGACGTCCTTCGACACAGGCTGTGGGGTTGTGGGGGAGGGGATGGTGCTGTGGCTGCTGCCAAGGCATATGTAAATGGATCCATTCCGATTGGTCATCTGTGAGGATCGGGCATTGTGGCATCACAAAATGGAATCTTCATTTACATTCTATGGCTGAGAGCTGTTTGTTTAACATTTTGAAATGTTTGGGTGGGGGGGGGAGTAGTATTTTATTTTTAAAGTGTACATAAACACGACGAAATTTAATCAGGAGTGGCTATTCGTAAAGAAAAATGAAATCTCTTTCGAAATTGAAAACAATATCGGCGTTTCTGCGTGCGGTGTGGGCGTAGGGCGGTATCAAAGGGGCTGGGTGGCACAAGTCAAGCAGGCGGACGGACGGATGGACGGATGGCAGCCACAGAGTTTTATATAATAGATAGAGATAGATAGATAGATAGATAGATAGAAGATAGATGTAGGTTAACACAGGGTCAACGGTACAATGAAATGTGTTTGACAAGACAAAGGGTCACCTGAGCAATGATATTACAAGGATAAAATTAAGGTTAAAAAAAAAGATAAGATAAAAGTGACAATGGTAGGTAAAAGACAATATATAAAATAACAACATATATGATGTGTTTATGAGTTCAGAAGCCTGATGGCATGATGATAAAAACTGTTCTTAAGTCTGGTGGTACGTGCAGCCATGCTCCTATATCGTCTGCCTGACGGCAACAAGGAGAACAGTCCGCGTGCTGGGTGGCTGTGGTTCTTGATGTTGTTGTGTGCCTTTCGCAGGCACCTCCGGTGGAAAATGTCCTAAATGGCCGGGAGACAGTTGCCAGTGATGTGCTGTGCCGCCTTCACCCCTCTCTGTAGTGATTTGCGGCTGTGGGCAGAACAGTTCCCGTACCAGACTGTGATGCAGCCCGTCAGCAGACTCTCGATGGTGCAATTGTAGAAATTTGTGAGGATGCTGGCGTTCATGCCAAACTTCCTCAGTCTTCTCAGGAAAAAGAGCCGCTGGCGGGCTTTCTTAGTTATTGTGCAGTGTCCATGAGAGGCCCTCAGTGATGTGCACACTGAGGAACCTGAAGCTGCTGATCCTTTCAACCTCAGCATCACCTATGTGGATGGGGAGGTGTCCACTCCCCTGCTGTCTCCTGTAGTCCATGATCATCTCTTTAGTTTTGCTGACATTGGGAGAGAGGTTATTTTCCTGGCACCAGCTGTTTTGTGCCTTTACCTCCTCTCTATAGGCCGTCTCATTATTGTCTGTGATGAGGCCCAAGATGGTCGTGTCATCAGCAAACTTTAAGATGATGTTGGAGCTGTGCTTAGCAGTAGTCGTGCGTGAACAGGGAGTACAGGAGAGGACTGAGCACACAGCCCCGCGGTGCGCCTGTGTTGAGGATCAATGAGGAAGAGGTGTGGCTGCCAATTCTCACCACCTGGGGCCTGCCCGTCAGGAAGTCGAATATCCAGCCGCAGATGGAGGTCTCCAGTCCAAGATGAAGGAGCTTGGGGACAAGTTTTGAGGGAATGATAGTGTTGAATGCCGAGCTGTAGTCAATGAAGAGCATTCTCACATAGGTATTCCCTTTGGCCAGTTGGGTGAGCGCAGTGTGAGTTGCCATGGCGTGGCATCATCTGTGGCCCTGTTTGGTCTATACGCAAACTGAAGAGGGTCCAAGGTGTCTCAGGGAGAGAGGAGCAGATGTGAGTTTTGACTAGCCGCTCGAAGCACTTCATGATGACTGATGTCAGTGCGACAGGAGTCATTTAAACAGGAGATTAATGGTTTCTTTGGAACAGGAACATTGATGGATGCTTTGAAGGGAGTGGGAACCACAGACTGACTCAGGGAGAGGTTGAAGATGTTGGTGAACACCTCTGCCAGTTGATCAGCGCACGCCCTGAGAGCCCGCCCTGGAATACCATCCGGCCCTGGAGCTTTGCGGTCATTGATCTTTTTGAAGGACCGCCTCACGTCTGCCGTTTGTAGGGTCAGTGAGGTAGTCCCCCTGCACACCTGTGGACTCATGGTGGGCGCTGTGTTGTCTGCATCGAACCGGGCATAGAAGGTGTTATGCTCGTCTGGGGGCGAGGCATTAGGCTGGACAGTGCTCCTGTTTTCCCCATTATAATCCGTGATGCAACATAATCCACTCCACATGCGTCTGGGGTCAGAGCTGTAGTAGTTAGATTCCACTTTGTCCCTGTAGACTCTCTTGGCTTTCCTGATATACTTCTGGAGGTCATATCTAGTTGCTTTGTAGGTGTTGGGGTCCCCTGAGTTGAAGGCAGTGGTCCGTGCTTTCAGTTTGGCACGAATTTCCCCTCTGACCCAGGGTTTCTGATTTGGGTAAGTGCAGATGGTGGCTTTTGGAAAAACATCATCGATGCACTTACTTATGTAGCCTGAGACAGAGACTGTGTATTTGTTGATGCTGCCTTCTGCTGCATCCTCAAACATCTGCCAGTCATTTTTGTCAAAGCAGTCCTGTAAAGGGCCTGTCCCACGGGCATGCGACTCCATGCGGCAAGCGCGACCTAACCGGAAGCGGTGGCCGTGCGGAGGTCGCAGGGGCCGGTCCCACTTCGATCGGCGGAGCCGTATGGAGTTGTGCGGAGCTGGTCCCGACATCGTGCGGGGCTCCGAAAAACTGACACTGTTCAAAAATTCCACGCGGCAATGGCCTGCCGCCCCGCAGCCGCATCGAGGCCGTGCGCGCCGCATCGAAAGCCATGTGCACCGCCTCGATGCCGTATACGCAGTCGCCTCGAGGCCGTGCGCACCGTCTCGATGCCGTACGCAGCCGCATCGAGGCCATGCGCACTGCCTCAAAGGCCGTGCGCACCGCCTCAACGCCGTACGCACCGTTTTGACGTCACTCGACTTCCGCGCGGCCCCCGCTTCCGGTTTGGTAGCGCTTGCTGCATGCAGGTGGGACCGGCCCTGTACGGGGATCACTCGACATCCGCGCGGCCCCCGCTTCCGGTTAGGTCGCGCTTGCCGCATGGAGTCGCATGCCCGTGGGACAGGCCCTTAAGACATCATCAGCCTCATTGTTCCATTTGTAAATGTGCCTGGAAACCAGTTTTTCCTGTTTTATTTTCTCTTGTATGCAGGCAGCAGTAGGGTGGAACAGTGGTCTGCCTTCCCAAAAGCAGGGCGGGGGATGGGCTTGTAGCATTCTCTGAATGGGGTGTAACAATGGTCTAGGGTCTGCTCTCCCCTGGTGGGAAAAGTGATATGTCGGTAATATTTTGGGAAACATCTTCATGTTGGCTCTGTTGAAGTCTCCCAGAACAATGACCGCAGACTCAGGGTGGGAGTTCTCCAGCACATTTACAGTCCTATACAAGGTACACAAAAATGCTGGAGAAACTCAGCGGGTGCAGTAGCATCTATGGAGTGAAGGAAATAGGCAACGTTTCGGGCCGAAACCCTTCTTCAGACCCGAAGTCCTATACAGTCCTATACAGTTCGTCCAGGGCTAGGGATTTATCAGTTTGTGGGGGGATGTAAATAGCTGTACGGAGGACTGAGCTAAACTCTCTCGGGAGGTAGAAAGGTCTAGCTTTAATGGTCAGCAGCTCCAGAACCGGGGAGCAGTGTGTAGTGAAAACGCAGACATCCGTGGCCCACAAAGAGTTAACCATAAAGCATCCTCCCCCTCCTTTCGACTTGCCTGATTCCTTCGTTCTGTCTTGACGGTAGACGGAAAAACTCTCTGGAGTTACGGCACAGTCGAGTATGCTGGTCTCCAGCCACATCTCTGTGAACGCCAGAACACAGCAGTTCTTAATATCCCGATGGTGTTCGATCCGTGCGCGCAACTCGTCCAGTTTATTGTCCAGGGATTGCACATTCGCTAGCAGGATGCTGGGCAGAGGAGGTTTGTTGTTTCTTCGCCGGGTTCTGCACAGAACGCCGGCACGCTTCCCTCTCTTTGCTTTCCTCCGCCGCCGCCGTGCAGGTAAGCAAAGCACACAGGGGAGGCTGTCGTCCGTGATATCAATAACTGGCTTAAATTCCCCGTTGGCTGACTTTCTTCCCTCCAAAAGTGATTGTCGATCATACTGAATGCGTGAAAGAACAGTATGTACACAAAGAACAAGTAATAAAAAATAAATACACATAAGTTTGCTGAGATGACTCGGAGCTCTCATCAGTGCAGTCATCTGCACGGCGCACAGGAAGCGGGATGGACAGACTGTGATGGTGAGATGCAAGTTATAAATAATTTTCAGTCTTTGAATTAATTGTTTACTTAAATGAATGGAGGCAGTATAAAGGAATTTCCAGTGTTCTTAAGTTTTTTAAATGTGTTAATTTATTTTGTATCTTTTGAATATCTTTGATAGTTTTAATAGCTGACGGCATTGTTAGTCAACTGTTAAAACATTTCAGATACTTAGCGAACTGCGGTTGATGGAAGAAGGGATCTGACCCCAAACATCGCCTACCCATTCCCTTCAGAGATGCTGCCTGACCAGCTGAGTTACTCCAGCGTTTCTTGTTTATAAAAATATTTCTGTAGATCATTATTCTACCAGCAGTTTCTGCACTGCCAATTAGGTTGGAGCAGGCTTTGCTCAGGAAGTTCTCACCAAGAAATCTACTGCAAGTAGGTGTAGACCCAATGGATAGCTGAGAAATGACCATGGGCTGCTTGCGGATTTAACACTCTATAAATGTGATTTCCTAGACAACAGTACTAATAGGGAATATAAATTTTCATTCCGTGTAATGAAGATCAGGTTCAGTGACATCCACTGTCATTCTGCAAAAGAAAATCCTGCCACATGCCCTGATATCAATAAAGAAATTAAAATGTTTTAAAAATATGTCCACTGAAATCTGTTGAAAAATCACCACATAATTAGTTCCATTATGTCAAGGCATCGGTGCAAGAAGACACTAAAGATGATCATAATAGTGGCATTGTAAATCACTTAGATTCATGCTTATAGAAAATTCATGCTGCTTTGTTGTAATGATTAAATAAATCAAAATGAAGCTGAATACAATTAGATAAAATTTATTTTGTTATAAAATCTTTTGTTTTGGCCAACATAAACAATGGTTAATTGCGACAAATTGATAACCTTGCTTTCATCCATTTTAAAGTTTATTCAATTATTTGTAATCCAGGCGTCGTTGGCAAGGCAAGATTCATTACCTACTAGACCAAGGGGGACCCATTGGGCCCCATCCCCTCAACGCTTGGTTGTGGGGGAAGGGGCGGCCTGCGGCATCACACACACACACACTAACCAACCCCCCACACACACACTAACCAACTCCCCACACATACACTAACCAACTCCCCCCGACACACACTCTAATCACCCCCATTGATATTATATTAATATTATTCATTCACTCCTTTTACCCCATCCCACGCCCTATCCACTCAGGCATAGCCCCCAACTTGCAGGCGCAGCTAGAGAGGGAGAGGGGTAGAGAGAGAGGGACACAGAAGCACAGAGAGGGACACAGAGGCACAGACAGGGACACAGAGAGGGACAGAGGCACAGAGAGTGACATAGAGGCACAGAGAGGGGCACCAAGAAGGACACAAGAGGCACAGAGAGGGACACAGAGGCACCGAGAGGGATACAGAGGCACCGAGAGGGACACAGAGGCACCGAGAGGGACACAGAGGCACAGAGAGGGACACAGAGGCACAGAGAGGGACACAGAGGCACAGAGAGGGACACAGAGGTACAGAGTGGGACAGAGGCACAAAGAGGGAAACAAGGGCACAGAGAGTAGGTATGTTACAAAACTTACCTTCAGTCGCGCTGTAATTCTGCCACTGGCCGTGTGCGCGATTTTGGCGCCTTTAAGGGGGGGGCGAGGTTAAAACGCGGTTTCTCCACCCTTGTCCTGGAAATATTTTGTTGGAGTACAAACCTTGGCTGACAAAATCGTTCCTACCGGCGTTTTGTGAATGTTTTATTTTTATTAAATCGTCAATGTCAGCGCTACAGTCATTTTAAAAGCAGCTCCTGAAGCGTCAACGCCGATAACGGGGACGGATTTCACACAATGGACAGGTAAACGAAAGTGCTTTCTTTAAATGTATAAAAGTGCTTCTTTAGAAGCCTTAAATTCACATTTTGTCATGCGACACGATGATTTTATTCCCCGAATTAACGGCAGTATTTTTCATGCCAATACGGGGTTAAATTCACCGCAAATCAACGTTCCAAAAGATCGCGTTCCAGTAATCCTCACTCGCAAGATGAATTAAATGCCCATTAATTTACAGGTATTAAACATTCAATTCCTTCCATTTGGCCTGTAAATTCATGAAAATTAGATTTAAAAATTATGTTATATTGTGAATTATTGTGTGAATGTTATTTGGACACTTAGGCTATTTAAAAATGTTAATCTATTCTTAAGAAATTGATAGATGTTTAGATCTAGTAATTGAATTTTGTAATTAGCTACAATTAGGTAACTAACTAATTATATGCTTTACTTTCATGTCTTCGAAGTAAGATTTTCATATTTGTTTCAGAATGCTTCAATCTATAATACCTGAAAATTTCTTTCAGTTACCATAATTTTTAAGAAAGTTATGGGCTTTTAACTGTCCTCGATCACAGCTTTTGTGTTAAGTCAATGGAAAAGCAATAGGGAACTAGATGCTAATTTGCTGAGTATGATAATGGCCATAACTTTTTTAATACTGAAGATATGAAAGTGAATTAAGTGTCAAATTAAACTTCTTTTTATGCTTTATCTGATGGGATAAATTGCAGACTTTATTTTTAAAATCTCAAAATTTTGTAACATTGCTACAGAGAGGGACAGAGGCATAGAGAGCGACAGAGGCTCAAAGCGGGACACAGAGGCACTGAGAGGGACACAGAGGCACTGAGAGGGACACAGAGATGGACAGAGAGAGGGACACAAAAGCATAGATTGGGACACAGAGGCACAGAGAGGGACACAGAGGCACAGAGAGGGACACAGAGGCACAGAGAGGGACACAGAGGCACAGCGAGGGACACGGAGGCACTGAGAGGGGCATAGGGAGGGACACGGAGGCACATAGAGGGACAGAGAGGGATACGGAGGCACAGAGAGGGACACAGAGAGGGACACGGAGGCACAGGGAGGGATACAGAGGCAAAGAGAGGGACACAGAGGCACAGAGAGGGACACGGAGGCACAGAGAGGGACACAGAGCCACAGAGAGGGACAGAGGGGCACAGAGACGGACACAGAGGCACAGAGAGGGACACAGAGAGGGACACAGAGGCACAGAGTGGGACACATGGGCACAGAGAGGGACACAGAGGCACAGAGAGGGACACGGAGGCACAGAGAGGGGCATAGGGAGGGACACGGAGGCACATAGAGGGACAGAGAGGGATACGGAGGCACAGAGAGGGACACAGAGAGGGACACGGAGGCACAGAGAGGGATACAGAGGCAAAGAGAGGGACACAGAGGCACAGAGAGGGACACGGAGGCACAGAGAGGGACACAGAGGCACAGAGAGGGACAGAGAGGCACAGAGACGGACACAGAGGCACAGAGAGGGACACAGAGAGGGACACAGAGGCACAGAGTGGGACACATAGGCACAGAGAGGGTCACAGAGGCACAGAGAGGGACACAGAGGCACAGAGAGGGAGAGAGAAGGACGGTAGTGGGGAGTGGGCAGCGGGGAGCGGGTCGGGCGTCAACCAAATTACTGCGTGTTCAGCAGCTTCAATCCAGAGCCCGAGGGGGGGGGGGGGGGTTGTCGCAGGGGAGGGCTGGTTCGCTCGAGGGCAGAGACAGAGATAGGGCTGCGGGCGGTGTGCACAGGCCTCGCGAGCAGACCCACTGTGATGTCATCAGCTCGTTTATTTCCTAAGTTATTTGACATTTTTGAAAATGACAAATAAAGGAATCTCTCTAATCTCTAATCTCTAATCTCTAAATAACTCAACAAATAAAGCTTGAAATTTTCAGGTAAGCCGTTTTGTTACTCCAGGGGGTAAATCTCCTAAGTAAAAATCTTCGAGTACATGTGACCACACACCGAAAACACACAAAGGGAAAAACAAAAAAAACAAACAACGCACGCACGCACGCGCACACACACACACACACACACCCCCCCCACCCCCACCCCCCCACCCCCCCCCCCAAAGAGATATTGAATCAACCTGAACCATCTGAACTGTTTGTCTTCCCTGTAGAGGAAGATACTCCAGAACTAGAGGTGGAGGTTGGACCAATCACAGAAACAGAAGTTGCAATTACGAATCTGAAAAATATCAAAGCAGCAGGCCTCGACCACATTCCAGCAGGACTATTAAAGAGCGGAGGGGAAACGTTGAGAGGGAAACTCACAAAGCTATGTAATGCATGCTGGGAAGAAAAACATGTACCAGAAGATTGGAGGAAAGGTGTGATAGTGAAATTGCCAAAGAAAGGAGATCTTAGTGACTGGAAACTGGGGAGGGATCACGTTGCTCACAGTCCCAGGAAAGGTACTTCGTTCTGTACTGCTACATCGTCTTAGAGCAGCTCTGGATATGAAACTCCGTGATGAACAAGCAGGATTCTGCATGGGAAGATCCTGCAGCGAACAGATCTTTGTTATGAAATTTGGTAGAACAATGCCTGGAATTTCAGAAGCCAATACGAATAAACTTTGTTGATTCCAAAAAGGCATTCGGTAGTGTACATAGAGACACCCTGTGACGAATTCGTAAAGTGTATGGCATCCCAGAGGCTTTCATCAACATCTTCGAGAACCTTTACGAGGGATCCACTTGTTGCGTCAAGGTTGATTCAGGAAACACAGAATTCATTGACATTGTCACAGGGGTAAGACAAGGTTGCCTTCTATCCATCCCCCTTACTGTTTATTGTCACGATCGACTATGTCATGCGGAAGATAATGAACAAACCTGACTTTGGAATACCGAGAATAGGAAGACGCCTCACAGACCTAGATTTTGCCGATGACATTGCACTACTAGCAGTCGAGACACACCCTTCAAGAGATGACAACCGCTCTGGAGGAGAATACATCAAAGGTTGGATTAAAGGTCAGCTGCCAGAAGACGAAGACCATGCAGAGTGGAGACCAACAGCTAATAGGCCAACTGATAATCAATGGGGAACCTGTGGAAAACTCCACAAGATTTACCTATCTTGACAGCATGTTCACAGTAGATGGAGATGTAGAAGTCGAAATCAACTCCTGAATTGGTAAAGCTGCATCAGTCTTCAGAAGAATGCAGCCAATATGGTCTAGTGGCGGGATATCCAAGATGCTAAAAGTCAAGCTCTTTCAGTCCGTAGTCCTCCCTACTGCCCTCTATGCCAGTGAGACATGGAAAATCAATGTGAAGATGAAAAATAAATTGGATGCATTCCAACAATGCTGCTTGAGGAAGATCCTGAAGGCTAGCTACAGAGACCACATCACAAACGAGGAGATCTACCGGGAAACTAAAACAAAACCTCTCAGCCAGGACATAGAGAGGTACACAGGATGAAATTTGCAGGACATGCACTCAGAATGTCACCAGAACATGCACCTAAGATAGCAATGACATGGCAACCTGACGGAAGAAGGAAAAGAGGCTCACATTCCAGAAGGATTTGGAAGCCCGGGACACTAACCTATCGAGGGTGGAAGACGTCGCACATGACTGAACAAAGTGGCGAAAGTTCGCTGCCCAACGCACTCAACAGTGTGGGAGGAACTAAATGGCCTGTCCCACTTGGGCGACCTAATCTGCGAGTTTAGAGGAGTTTGCCCTCGACTCAAACTCGCAGCATGGTTGACACGAGGTCCTAGGAGGTCCTATGAGGTCGCTGGAACTCCCCTTCATGCTCGAGGGAAGTTCCCGAATACTCTTGGCCTCAGCTAGGTGGCGGAATAATTTTCAGCAAATTGAAACATTTTCCGTGAGTAAAATCTGGTCAGCATGGGTCTTTTTAACTCGTAGTGCAGTGTAGTGGGGTCGCTATTTACTTACAGGCAGTCGAGGGCAACCGTAGGCAATCTCCTTCGCTGATCGGGCATTTTGATTGGCTCATTGGAGTTTCAGGACCGAGGAAGACCGACCGGTAGGTAAAATGCCCGCTAAACTTTATTATACTTCTTAAAAGTGTTTTCACTCCTTCTCTCCCCCCTTCTCTCCCCTTCTCTCCCACCCCACCCCCTCCGCGCTCTCTAAAGGACTTACTGTTACTGTGCAGCCGTTTTACCTTCATCCTCATCGCGCAGACAGCGCTCCTCCGCTTTCCCTGGCCCCCGCCGTTGCGATGTGTTTGTGTGCGCGGTCGGTCAATGCAGCTCACGGTTTCAAAGCGGATGGGTCGATCCAGCTCGCGGTTTCAACGCAGACGGTCGATCCAGCTCGAGGCTTTCCAGGCGAGTGCCCTCGAGCTGGAAGGTCAAAGACACTCTTTTTAACTCGCCGATTAGGTCGCCCAAGTGGGACAGGCCCTGAAGTCTAAAGGGGCTGTTCCACTTGGGCGACCTTATTAGAAGTTTAGAAGAGTTTGAAAAAATGACGTGTTGAAGACCTCCTTCGATTATGTAGAAGACCTCCTTCGCCCTCCTTTGACTATGTTGAAGACCAGCTTCGACTAGCTACGATTAACTTCGGGAAAATTGGGCACCGAATAGTGGAGAGTGAAGACGACCTCCTTCGATCTCCTTCGACCTCCCTTCGACTATGATGAAGACTATCTACGACTACTTTCGACTACCTTAGACTATCCTCGATTACCTACGACTAACATGCCGACCTACTACGACCTACCACGACTAAATCTACGAGTTATAAAGTATCGATTTTTTCCATGGCGACCTTTTTTTACTCGCGGGCATTTTTTACATATTGAAAAAAACGCCGCGACCTAGCTGAGGCCTCGAGTACGCGGAGACCACTCTCGAGCATGAAGGAGAGTTACGAAGACCTCCTACGACCTTGTGTCGACCATGCTGCAAGTATGAGTCGAGGGCAAACTCGCCAGAACTGGCGGATTAGGTCACCCAAGTTGGACAGGCCCTTAAGTAAGTAATGATAAAATGAGAAGTGTGTCATTGACTGAATGAAAACCTACTTCAAAACATTCAAAACATTAATCAACATTGATCACTTTAGGATAAGAAGATGATGACCACATTGAACTGTTTGTTAGTTAACTTCAGCTGAACTTCCCAATGTTCTGTCTATTTCTGCAACTGAAGATAGTAGAGATTAAAGGGCCTGTCCCACTTTCCTGTCTTTTGCGCGCCATTTACGCGACCTGCTAGCGTGTGGGTAGCGTGTGGTAGCGCGTGGGTAGCGCGGGGATGGGCGCATGGAGTGGTGTGGAGGAGTGTGGAGTGGCGTGGAGGAGTGTGGATTTCATCCTGCACGAAATCTTCGCGCGCCACCGGCCTGTCGTGTAACTGACAGCCAAAGTGGGACAGGCCCAAGATCATGGTGTGACGCAACGTCTCACCTCCAACAGCAGCAGAAGCAGGCAAACGATCGTCGAACTCAGCCTGGGGCTCACGGCCGTTGCAGATCCGGATCCGCCCCCACTTCTACTCCCAGAGCGGGGCCAAGAAAATTGAAGATAGACACAAAATGCAGGAGTAACTCAGCGGGACCGGAAGTATCTCTGGAGAGAAGGAATGGATGACGTTTCAAGTCAAGATCCTTCTTTCAGACTGAAGAAGGGTCTCGACCCGAAACATCACATATAGATTGGGTGAATCAAATTGGCAGGGGTGCTGAGGAAGAGGATTTCTTGGAATGTATGCGAGATAGTTATCTAAACCAACATGTAGAGGAACCAACGAGAGAGCAGGCTATTCTAGACTGGGTATTGAGTAATGAGGAAGGGTTAGTTAGCAGTCTTGTTGTGCGTGCCCCCTTGGGCAAGAGTGACCATAATATGGTTGAGTTCTTCATTAGGATTGGAGAGTGACATTGTTAATTCAGAAACAATGGTTCTGAACTTAAAGAAAGGTAACTTTGAGGGTATGAGACGTGAATTGGCCAAGATTGACTGGCAATTAGTTCTAAAAGGGTTGACGGTGGATATGCAATGGAAGGCATTTAAAGACTGCATGGATGAACTACAAAAATTGTTCATCCCAGTTTGGCAAAAGAATAAATCAGGGAAGGTAGTGCATCCGTGGATAACAAGGGAAATCAGGGATATTATCAAAGCAAAAGATGATGCGTACAAATTAGCCAGAAAAAGCAGCATACCAGAGGACTGGGAGAAATTCAGAGACCAGCAGAGGAGGACAAAGGGCTTAATTAGGAAAGGGAAAATAGATTGTGAAAGGAAACTGGCAGGGAACATAAAAACTGACTGCAAAAGTTTTTATAGATATGTGAAGAGAAAGAGATTAGTTAAAACAAATGTAGGTCCCTTGCAGTCAGAAACAGGTGAATTGATCATGGGGAACAAGGATATGGCGGAACAATTGAATAACTACTTTGGTTCCGTCTTCACTAAGGAAGACATAAATAATCTGCCGGAAATAGCAGGGGGCTGTGGGTCAAAGGAGATGGAGGAATTGAGTGAAATCCAGGTTAGTCGGGAAGTGGTGTTGGGTAAATTGAATGGATTAAAGGCCGATAAATCACCAGGGCCAGATAGGCTGCATCACAGAGTACTTAAGGAAGTAGCTCCAGAAATAGTGGATGCATTAGTGATAATTTTTCAAAACTCTTTAGATTCTGGAGTAGTTCCTGAGGATTGGAGGGTAGCAAACGTAACCCCACTTTTTAAGAAGGGAGGGAGAGAGAAAATGGGGAATTACAGACCAGTTAGTCTAACATCGGTAGTGGGGAAACTGCTAGAGTCAGTTATTAAAGATGGGATAGCAGCACATTTGGAAAGTGGTGAAATCATTGGACAAAGTCAGCATGGATTTACGAAAGGTAAATCGTGTCTGACGAATCTTATAGAATTTTTCGAGGATGTAACGAGTAGAGTGGATAGGGGAGAACCAGTGGATGTGTTGTATCTGGACTTTCAGAAGGCTTTCGACAAGGTACCACATAAGAGATTAGGATACAAACTTAAATCACATGGTATTGGGGGTTCAGTATTGATGTGGATAGAGAACTGGCTAGCAAACAGGAAGCAAAGAGTAGGAGTCAACGGGTCCTTTTCACAATGGCAGGCAGTGACTAGTGGGGTACCGCAAGGCTCAGTGCTGGCACCCCAGCTATTTACAATTTATATTAATGAACTGGATGAGAGAATTGAAAGCAACATCTCCAAGTTTGCGGATGATACTAAGCTGGGGGGCAGTGTTAGCTGTGAGGAGGATGCTAGGAGACTGCAAGGTGACTTGGATAGGCTGGGTGAATGGGCAAATGTTTGGCAGATGCAGTATAATGTGGATAAATGTGAGGTTATCCACTTTGGTGGCAAAAACGGGAAGGCAGACTATTATCTAAATGGTGGCCGATTAGGAAATGGGGAGATGCAGCGAGACCTGGGTGTCATGGTACACCAGTCATTGAAAGTAGGCATGCAGGTGCAGCAGGCAGTGAAGAAAGCGAATGGTATGTTGGCTTTCATAGCAAGAGGATTTGAGTATAGGAGCAGGGAGGTTCTACTGCAGTTGTACAGGGTCTTGGTGAGACCACACCTGGAGTATTGCGTACAGTTTTGGTCTCCAAATCTGAGGAAGGACATTATAGCCATAGAGGGAGTGCAGAGAAGGTTCACCAGACTGATTCCTGGGATGTCAGGACTTTCATATGAAGAAAGACTGGATAGACTTGGCTTATACTCGCTAGAATTTAGGAGATTGAGAGGGGATCTTATAGAAACGTACAAAATTCTTATGGGGTTGGACAGGCTAGATGCAGGAAGATTGTTCCCGATGTTGGGGAAGTCCAGGACAAGGGGTCACAGCTTAAGGATAAGGGGGAAATCCTTTAAGACCGAGATGAGGAAAAACTTTTTCACACAGAGAGTGGTGAATCTCTGGAACTCTCTGCCACAGAGGGTAGTTGAGGCCAGTTCATTGGCTATATTTAAGAGGGAGTTAGATATGGCCCTTGTGGCTAAGGGGATCAGGGGGTATGGAGAGAAGGCAGGTACGGGATACTGAGTTGGATGATCAGCCATGATCATATTGAATGGCGGTGCAGGCTCGAAGGGCCGAATGGCCTACTCCTGCACCTATTTTCTATGTATCTATGTATCTATCACCCATTACTTCTCTCCAGAGATGCTGCCGGTCCCGCTGAGTTACTCCAGCATTTTGTGTCTATCTTCAAATGAC
Source organism: Malacoraja senta (assembly GCA_038087875.1). Classification (NCBI taxonomy): domain Eukaryota; kingdom Metazoa; phylum Chordata; class Chondrichthyes; order Rajiformes; family Rajidae; genus Malacoraja; species Malacoraja senta. The sequence continues at coordinate 18,287 of JAXLNO010004114.1, read as the reverse complement.
GTCACGCGTTCCAGAAGGCTGTGCGGGCGCATGATAACGCGCGCGACTCTCGCGGGACCGTCGCGCCTCAACGCGACGAATAGGTCGCGTAACTAGTGTGCCAAGGACACGTAAGTGGGACAGGGGCTTAATTTCTCAATCTGATCAGCAAACATTATGAACACATGCATTTTTTGCTATAGCTGGCTTCATAAAGGTGCATGAGGTGTGTGACTACATAAGAATCATTAGGAACTTTATACTCAAACCAAAATATGAACTGGAATTTCAAGCATTATCACACCCTGAATGTTCAACTAGTCTGTGACCACTGGCAGAAAATCATGATAGTGATTGATGCATAATTCGTTTGCTCTCAGGATGCTCACGCACCAGCTATTATTGCAGATCAACAATTGGCTGTTGGAGCTATCTCCTGAATCCTTCCCACCTTGCTCCGGTTAGTTTCTCATCAAACGCAGCTAAGCGCTCAGATAATAAGAACTATAAAGCCACTTGGAGAACCTAAAGGAGACTACCACTGGTTCCAATTACTAAACCAACCTGGAGATGCATAACAGCACACAATAGAGAGGGTGTGCTGCTTCAACTTTGCCTGTTTTGTGCAGCACATCTTGCCATTATGCAGGCACAGTGTTTCCGTGAGACTACTTGCAGAAGGAGGAACAATGAGATGACAGAGGAGAAAGATCGTCAATACTGGAGATAATGATGAGAGGCTGTATCTGGATGCCTTGTCAAGGTGCGGCTTATTATCTGTCAATCTCTTAAAGAGCCAGTGTACCTTCACTTCTCTCAGTCTGAGCTGTGAATAACACTGAACACATGTTACTGCTACCCAAATGTGCTGCTATTTCATCTTTTATAATTGACTCCAGCATCTTCCCCACCACCGATGTCAGGCTAACAGGTCTATAATGCCCTGTTTTCTCTCCCCCGCCTTTCTTAAAAGTGGGATAACATTAGCTACCCTCCAATCCACAGGAACTGATCCTGAATCTATAGAAAATTGGAAAATGATCACCAAGGCTTCCACGATTTCTAGAGCCACTCCCTTACGTACCCTGGGATGCAGACCATCAGGCCCTGGGGATTTATCAGCCTTCAGTCCCATCAGTCCCAACACCATTTCCTGCCCAATGTGAATTTCCTTCAGTTCCTCCATCACCCTAGATCCTCTGGCCACTAGTACATCAACAAGATTGTTTGTGTCTTCTTTAGTGAAGAGGGATCCAAATATACCCGTTTAACTCGTCTGCCATTTCCTTGTTCCCCATAATAAATTCACCTGTTTCAGTCTTCAAGGGTCCAACTTTGGTCTTAACTAATTTTTTTCTCTTCACATACCGAAAGAAGCTTTTACTATCCTCTTTTATATTCTTGGCTAGCTTACCTTCGTACCTCATCTTTTCTCCCCGTATTGCCTTTTTAGTTACCTTCTGTTGCTTTTTAAGTTTCCCAATCCTCTGGCTTCCCGCTCATCTTTGCTATGTTATACTTCTTCTCTTTTATTTTTGTCAGTCATGGACGCCCCTTACTCCCCTTGGAATCTTTCTTCCTCTTTGGAATGAACTGATCCTGCACCTTCTGAATTATTCCCAGAAATACCTGCCATTGTTGATCCACTGTCATCCCTGCTAGGGTATCTTTCCAGTCAACTTTGGCCAGCTCCTCCCTCATTGCTCCATAGTCCCTTTTGTTTAATTGTAATACTTACACTTCCGATTTTCCCTTCTCCCTCTCAAATTGTAGATTAAAACTTATCCATACAGAAAGCAGGGTATGATGAGATGTAGTGAAGAAATCTGCAGATGTCTGTGGGCTTAAAATCCACCTTTGAACATTGAATCCTAATTTATAATGGCAGATGTTGGGATTGTTTTGCCTATAAAGCAATGGAAGCTCAGACACTGGCCATTTATCTGCCTACTGCAATCATGCATGTCTCTTTCCTTGAGTTCTCTTTCCTTGAGATCTAATGCTACAGCTGAGAAACAGGGAACTTCGTGTTGCTGTCTGGTTTGCCATAATCAAGAACTGATTTGTAGTTGCCATTGGCAAACATGCCTCATCTCTAAGAGACAGTTTTTTTAAAAATGTTAAGCCACTTTTTTGCTGATATTTCTGCTGCTGCCCACAATTCACACACCAATAAATTAGTTTTTTGACTCTGCAAATCAATTGCACTATTTCAAGGTAATTATGTTCAACAGCTGTATTTTATTTATTCGTAATACTTTTGATTTAAACTATCTGGGAAGGCAAGGCAGATTGACAGTGGTGTGGAATTTCAGAACATATTATTCTGATACCCAATCCAGTATCAGAAACATCAAAAAATATTCTATTTTGCAGAAGTATATTTGTAAATGTGCCATGTCACGAGTAGCAAGTACGTCTCCTCGTAGAATCTCACATGAACAAGTCAAAGCGACGAGCCTGGAGCTGTGGGAGAGTCAGAGCGATGAGGCCCGGAGCTGTGGGAGAGTCAGAGCGAACGTTTCCACTCCTCTTACTCACTCTAACCTCTCCCCCCCTGAACGTACAGCCCTCCGCTCACTCTGCTGCAACCACGACTTGGTAATCAAACCCGCCGACAAAGGAGGTGCCGTGGTAGTCTGGCGCACTGACCTCTACCGGGCTGAGGCCAGGCGACAACTCTCAGACACCTCCTCCTACTTATCCTTGGACCATGATCCCACAGATGAGCACCAGACCTTAATATCACACACCATTTCTGATTTCATTACTTCCGGCTCTCTGCCCTCCAAAGCCTCCAACCTTATCGTTCCCCAGCCCCGTACGGCTTGATTTTATCTTCTCTCCAAAATCCACAACCAGAACTGCCCTTGTTTCTGTTTGTTCATGTCCCACTGAATTAATTTCCACATACCTCGACTCCATCCTATCCCCCCGGTCCAATCCCTATCTACCTATGACCAAGACACCTCACACGCTCTTTGTCTCTTCAATCTTCCGTTTTCCAGGCCCCCACTCCCTCATCTTTACTATGGATGTCCAGTCACTCTACACCTCCATCCACCACCAGGAAGGCCATAAAGCCCTCTGTTTCTTCCTCAATGCAGAACCAGCCAATTTGCGTCCACTAACACTCCTCCGCCGAGCAGAGCTGGTCCTTACCCTTAACAACATCTCCTTCGACTCCTCCAACTTCCTCCAAATCCAAGGCATACTCTTAGAAGAAGTATCTCTAAACTAAACTAAACTAAACTATGGGCACTAGCATGCGCCCTAGCTATGCCTGTCTCTTTGTAGGGTACGTTAAACAATCACTGTTCCAGGCATACACTAGCCCTATCCCCGAACTCTACCTTCTCTACATTGACGACTGCATCGGTGCTACCTCCTGCACCCATGCAGAAATCACTGACTTCATCAACTTCACGACTAATTTCCACCCTGCACTCAAATTCACTTGGACCATCTCCGACATCTCCCTACCGTTTCTATATCTCACCGTCTCCATCATAGGAGACAGACTATTGACTGACATCTATTACAAACCCACTGACTCCCATAGCTATCTAGACTACTCTTCTTCCCACCCTGCTTCCTGTAAAGACTCTATCCCCTACTCCCAATTGCTCAGTCTACGCCACATCTGTACCCAGGATGAGGTTTTCCATACCAGGTCATCGGTGATCTCCTCATTCTTTAGGGACGGGGGTTTCCCTCTTCCATTATAGATGAGGCTCTCACTACGGTCTCCTCGATATCCCACCGCTCCGCTCTTGCACCCCCTCCCCCCATTCGTAACAAGGACAGAGTCCCCCTTATCCTCACCTTCCACCCCATCAGCCGCCGCAAACAACATCTAATCCTCCGACATTTTCACCACCTCCAACGGGATCCCACAACTGGCCACATCTTCCCATCTCCACCCCTTTTTGCTTTCTGAGTTCCCTCCGCAACTCCCTGGTCAACTCGTCCCTTCCCACCCAAACCACCCCCTCCCCAGGTACTTTCTCATGCAACCGCAGGAGATGCAGCACGTGTCCCTTTACCTCCCCCCTCGACTCCATCCAAGGACCCCGACAGTCTTTTCAGGTGAGGCAGAGGTTGACGCACCTCATCCACTGTATTTGGTTCCAGGTGTCATCTCCAATATATCGGCGAGACCAGGTGCGGGCTTGGCGATAATTTCGTCGAATACCTCTGCTCAGTCCGCCTTAATCTAACTGATCTCCTGGCTGCTCAGCACTTTAACTCCCCTCCCGTTCCTAATCTGATCATTCTGTCCTGGGCCTCCTCCGTTGTCAGAGGCCCAGCACAAATTGGAGGAACAGCACCTCATATTTTGCTTGGGTAGCTTACACCCCAGTGGTATGAACATTGACTTCTCTAACTTCAAGTAGCCCTTGCTTTCCCTCTCTCTCCATCCCCTCCCCCTTCCCAGTTCTCCCACCAGTCTTACTGTCTCTGACTACATTCTATCTCTGTACCGCCCACTCCCCTGACATCAGTCTGAAGAAGGGTCTCGACCCGAAACGTCACCCATTCCTTCTCTCCAGAGGTGGAATGGCCTGTCTGAGTTACTCCAGCATTTTGTGTCTACCTTACATGAGCAAGGCTGGGAATAGATCATTTGTGAAAACTTAAATTAATAAGCCCAGACCGTTTTGCGGTTACAGTTCACATGCTGAGATAGCTATTGGTTTTGGTTTATTATTGTCAGGTCTACAGAGATACAGTGAAAAACGCAGGGCTTTTCAGTCAAATAATATTATATATGAATACAGTCAAGCCATACCCAAGTACAACGGGTATTGTAAAGTGAAAAAGTACCAAAGTGCAGAAGATAATGTTACAGTTATATAATTACAGCTGCAGAGGAAGTGCAGATAAGTCCAAGGAGGTTGGTTGGGAGATCAGTACGTCACTCTTCTTAGCTTAGGGTAGGACCATTCAGTGGTCTGATGACAGTGGGGAAGAAGCTGTTCCTTAATCTTGTGGTATGTGAATTCAAGCTATTGCATCTTCTAGCCTAAGGGATAGGGGAGATAAGGTAACGACCAAGGTGTAAAACATTCTTGATTTGTCGGCTTCTTTATCGGGGAGCGTGAAATGTAGCTGGTGGTGGAGGGGGGGGGGGGGCGCGGTCTCATGCAGAGCTATTGCCATATCAAGTTGTGATGCACCCCAATAGGATGCTTTCTACGCTGTATCTGCAGAAGTTGGTAAGAGTCGTTGGAGATTTGCCAAACGTCTTTTGTCTTCTGATGGAAGTAGTGGCTTTGGTGTGATTTATTTATCTTCAATGTGCTTGATCCAGGACAAATCCTTGGTGATATTTGTCCTTGAATCTCTTGAAGCTCTTGACCATCTCCAATTTGGCATTATTGATGCTGACTGGGCCTTGTTCACCATTTCCTGAAGTCAATAAATAGATCCTTCACCTTGCTGACATTAAGGGAGAGATTGTTGTCTTGACACCATGTTACTATGATCTTTATATCCATCCTGAACTCTGTCTTGAACAGTGACATTCGAGATCATGCCTACACTGTGATGTCATCTGGAAACTTGTAATTGTAATTGGAGTAAATCACAACAGTGCCTTCAAAAACTGTCTCCATCATAAATGTACCTCTGCACAATGAGACTCTCAAGCACCAATTATATTTTGGATACATTTTGATATCCTTCTTTGCTGTCTAATGGACACAGGCTTCCGCTAGCTTTGCAATGTGAATATTTCAAGGACTTCACTGATTCTAACGCTAATCCTTTCAGCCTTTTTGCTCCAAAGGGCCTGTCCCACTTGGCAATATTTTCGGTGACTGTAGGCATCATTGACTGTCGTAACAGGTCACCGAAAATTTGCGGTGTGACAACGTATTGACGCGCTGTATTTTTTCAAGTGTCGCAACATTTTTTTGTCACCACTTATATGACACCGGCAGTCGCCGAAAAATTCGGCAAGTGGGACAGGCCCTTAAGTCTGATCCATGTGTTTTTTTTTAACAAGAGTCACTGGCTTGTGCATCAAGAGAATTTACTAGTCTTCTTCCTACTGGTGGAATCAACATATAACCTGTGAATGCTCGAACAATGGTAATCTCTGAGTTTAACAGAAACTGCACAAAAAAACAGGATAAGATTTGTACAAAGAACTAGACTAAGTGGGACCCATTGTGTCCCAGTCACAAGGGAGGCCTGGTCCCCCCAACGCAACCCATTCCCCAATGCAATATTCCACCACTCACCTGTTCCCCCAACGTAACCCGTTCCCCCAAAGCAATATTCCACCACTCACCCATAGCCCCTAACTGCGCAAGCGCGGCTCATTTCCCCTCATCACCCAGCACTCCCCCCTCCCTTGGGGGAGGGGGGGTGGTCGCTGCAGACGCAGCTCGCACTCTGCTCACCCCACACCTTCAGCTTTCGGCCTCACGCAGCAGCTCCCGGTCCCACTCCGGCTTCACTCAGAGACTTCCGGTTCAACTCAGCGGCTCGTCGTGATCGCCGCAGAAACAGCCCGCAGGCTGCTCACTCCCCGCATGCTGCTCACTCCCCGCACGCTTCTCACTCCCCGCACGCTGCACAACGCACTCCGCTCCTTCAGCTTTATTCTCCTCGCCGCCGGTGATTGACAGCGGGTGCCGGAAGGGACGGTTTCTACGATTTATAAACCTTCATAACTTTTGTACTATTTCACTGATCAGAACAAAACTTGTTGCACTTGCAGCACAGGAGAATGGCGACTAAAGTGGCGAAACATCGTAGCGCTATCGGGTACCGTTTTTGCGCAAATTAAAAAACAACGCAAACCGGAAGAGGACAAGATGAGAGTTTTATAGGTATACTAGACTAAGTGGGACCCATTGGGTCCCATGTTCACACGGGAGTGCTGGTCCAAATTCAAGTGCAGTTTCATACCATTTCAAGCAGGATGCAAGGCCACCAAATTCAAATGCAGTTTCATACCATTTCATGCAGGGTGCAAGGCCACCAAATTCAAATGCAGTTTCATACCATTTCATGCAGGGTGCAGGCCACCACATTCAAATGCAGTTTCATACCATTTCAAGCAGGGTGAAACGACCATAAAACCCACACAAAACACCACACTCACAGTTCAGTAGACATTCAGTGTGTTCAGTTGAATCAGAACTCAGACAGAGTCGTGACCTCTCCCTCCCCCATCTTGCAGAGACTGAGCCACACCCACACTTCCGGGTTTTATAATCCCTCCCCCTCCCACCGGAAGGGGCGTGGCCTTCATGGCATGATTGACAGGAGAGAGATTCTCAACATATTTTAAACACTATATAACACTTTTATTTTTCACTGATGGGAAGAATCCTCTGCACCTGTTGAGCGGAGGGGGGCTGAGTAAGATGGCCAAAAATCACAGCTGTAAGTGGTAGCATTTTATCTAAAATCAATATACAGTGCAAACAGGAAGTTGTCAAGTTTAGACTTTTAATCGTGCTTTATTTCAAACCAACCACCACCAACAACCATTTGCTGTGCTTTATTTCAAACCAACCACCACCAACAACCATTTGCTGTGCTTTATTTCAGACCAACCACCACCAACAACCATTTGCTGTGCTTTATTTCAGACCAACCACCACCAACAACCATTTGCTGTGCTTTATGTCAAACCAACCACCACCAACAAACATTTGCTGTGCTTTATGTCAGACCAACCACCACCAACAACTATTTGCTGTGCTTTATGTCAGACCAACCACCACTAACAACCGTTTGCTGTGCTTTATTTCAGACCAACCACCACCAACAACCATTTGCTGTGCTTTATTTCAGACCAACCACCACCAACAACCATTTGCTGTGCTTTATTTCAGACCAACCACCACCAACAACCATTTGCTGTGCTTTATTTCAAACCAACCACCACAACCAACCATTTGCTGTGCTTTATTTCAAACCAACCACATTTTCATTTTCAAACCACATTAAGGGCACTCAAGGTCAGTAAAACCACACTCACAGTTTAGTAGACATGTGTTCAGTGTTATTCACAGCTCAGACTGAGAGACGTGACTCTCTCGCTCCCCCATCTTGCAGAGACTGACTGAGGCACTCAACACTTCCGGGTTTTATAGTCCCTCCGGAAGGGGCGTGGCCTTCAGGAGAGAGAATCTCAACATTTTTTAAACACTAATAACTCTTTTATTTTTCATCGATGGGAAAAATCCTCTTGTCCTGCACAGCGGAGGGGGACTCTGTGTAAGATGGCCAAAAATCACAGCCGTAAGTGGCACCGTTTTTTCTAAAATCAATATACAGAACAACAGGAAGTGGTCAAGATCAGACTTTTAGTAATATAGATAGATAGAAGATGGGAACCATGTGCACATCTTTACTCAATTTTCCAACAAATACCTTGCAGGAAAGATGGAGGTAGCAGTTAGGAATCTACAGGAAATGACAGTATCAGTGGTCAGTAACCACAGTAGCTTTTCTAGAGGGTGGAACAGCTTTCTTGCATGTGCATACAGGTGAATAAATTTAGTAGAGTTATCTATTTCATAATAAGTTTTGAAATGCGGCTGCTGTGCGGCAACTGTTCGTGACACAAGCTGGAATTGTGCCACATTGAAACCAGCAAGAATACATTCTAGTTATTACGTTGATGTCAATTTTGCAAATCGCACCTTCATGTCTACAAAGCCCTCAATGGGCTTGCCCCTACCTACATTAAAAGTCTGCTCACCCACCACACCACCTCCAGGTCCCTCAGATTGGCCGACTTGGGGTTGCTGAATATCCTGCGGTCTAGGCATAAGCTCAGGGGCGACCGCGCCTTTGCAGTTGCAGCTCATTGACTGTGGAACAGCATCCCTCTTCCCATCAGAACTGCCCCCTCCATCGACTCCTTTAAGTCGAGACTAAAAACTTATCTGTACTCCCAAGCCTTTCTTGACGTCCTCTGAGCGAGGGCTACATGTATATATGTATGTAGTTTGTTTGTTATATTATTCTTATACCAAATGCAAAGCACTTTGGCCAACGAGAGTTGTTTTTAAATGTGCTATATAAATAAATGTGACGACTTGACTAGAGACATGCCTTGCGGCCAACAATTGTGTCTTTTTTAATAAAAACATCACTAGAATTAAATAGCTTATCTATGGTAAAATCTTTTAAAATATCATTATTAGCTCAAGATGGACGGGCCAAAATTATTAATATCATTTTTAAGACTAGCAAAATGCGCTTTAAAATATCTCTCTAAGCTATCTATTCCAATGGGACAACTTATCTTTGCATCATCTTCTGCCATATGTGAACTTAGTTCACGGCCAGATTTTTAACTTGTTCCTCTCTGGAACAAAACCCTTCTTAAACCTGTACTTAACAATCATTTCTCATAGCTATGGCAACTAGCAGTATAAATAGTGTCTTCTGAAACCAGCGGTAGAGTTGCTGCCTTACAGCGAATGCAGCGCCGGAGAACCGGGTTCAATCCCGACTACAGGTGCTGTCTGTACGGAGTTTGTACGTTCTCCCCGTGACCCGCGTGGGTTTTCTCAGAGATCTTCGGTTTCCTCCCACACTCCAAAGACGTACAGGTATGTTGGTTTATTGGCTTGGTAAATGTAAAAATTGTCCCTAGTGTGTGTAGGATGGTGTTGATATGGGAGGATCGCTGTTTGGCACGGACCCGGTGGGCCGAAGGGCCTGTTTCCGTGCTGTATCTCTAAACTAAACTAAACTATCAATTTGCTACCCTCAATCTACTGTATCTGCTGTATCAAATTGATTTTGCCCTTCAGTTCACTATCCACTTCTTTTACCTACGTATTCTGGTGATTTCTTTTGTTTTAAGTGAGTTTTGTTTTAAGCCATCCAGTCAAATTCCAAAGTACATAATGTCTGTGGCAGCAAACATAGTGTGCTACATTTTCTCATCCTCCTTGGCACTTTCTTAACAATTAATACAGTTGATCATTAATATGATTTCCCAAACTCTCGTAAATTGTCTAGCACAAGGAACATATTTGCATAGTTGATGATTCATCTCCAGAAGCATGACATGTCTTAATAATAACACTAAATGCCATTTATATAACCTGTCTGAATTCCAAATGATACTGATTTGTGCCCTGGATGAAAATCTGCTCCGATCATATAAAAAGTCATCTATAGTAGACAGTGAACAACGACAATGGCAGAATCAACATTTACTAACAACATTAACTAGCAAAAACATTCAAACTTTCTTCACTGAAGTGATCTTATACAATTTATGTTGAATCAGATAATGAAATATAATGGCAAGTGACCAAAATTTGGTCAAAAAGGTAAGTTTTAAAGAATGGGCAAATTGAGGAAAGATGAGTTAAATTGATCAACGGTTTGGGGAGGGAATACAGAGATTGGGCCACAGCAGCTGATGATTAGGACACAAACCACAAAGCAATTAAATTCAGCGATGAGTTAGAGACTCAAATTAAACTATCAGTGTACAGAAAAATATGAACATAGGAAACAAAAACAGAAAATCAAATCCAAATGCCTCAAGAAAGTTAACTCCAAGGTGAAGAATTTCATTATTTTTTAATCTGCCATCTACCCCATATATTCATTATGATATATGTCATTACCTTTCTCTTATTTGACCAATTAATGTTTTCTAAGATATCTACTCCATCCCCTGGCCTCACTGTTATCTTATTTCTACCTAGATACTACCTTCCTGCTTCCAATGAAGAGTACATTTTTTCCTTTCAGTTTGTTTATCCCACAATTCTATCTTTAACCACAGAACTTTGAAAGAAATTTTCTGATTTCCTAATTGAAAAACAAGATTTCCCCCCCCAAAAAACAAGATTTTCCCCCCCAAAAATAACATTTGTTCAGAATAAAAAATATAATCAAGATGAGCAGGACCTTCGACTTGCCTCATTTCCATCTTTTTCTATCTCTAATAGTTCTGCAGTCACTTTCTCATTCCTTGCATCTTCTTAGCATTCTAAAGGAGTCATATTTCCTGTGAGATTTAGGTCCATGATCCATACACAAGCCCTCTTTCCCTTAGCACTTTCCCATGCTAGTGCAGGAGAAAGAACACCTGCTCTTTAATATCCTCCTACATCACAATCCAGAGCCTCAAATACTGCTATACAGTGAGTCCGTGAGTTTTATGTACATTTATATACATCTTTAAAGTTAATTTAGGGATGAAAAATATCACTCGCATGGAAAGTTGTTTTTTATAGAAATGCATAGAACATATCTATCTATCTATCTATCTATCTATTCTATCTATCTATCTATCTATTATTATATAAAACTCTCTGGCTGTCGTACGTCTGTACGGCTGTACGTCTGTACGTCCAACGTTCTGCTTGACTTTCCCGCCTTTGATACCGCCCCGCGCCCGGGCGGCGCGCGGAAACGCCGATATTTTTTACCGTTTCTAAAGAGGTTACGTTTATCTTTACGAATAGACGATCCTGATTAAATTTGTTCGTGTTTACGTACGCTTTTTAAAATAAAATACCTCTCCCCCCCCCCCAAACCAAACATTTCAAAATGTTTAAAAAAACAGCTCAGGCGTAGAATGTTAGTAAAGATTCCATTGTGTGATGTCACAATGCACAATGGTCACAGATGTCCAATCGGAATGGATCCATTTACATATGCCTTGGCAGCAGCCCCAGCCCCTCCCCCCCAACCCCCGCAGCATTGGGCATTGTGACATCACAAAACGGAACCTTCATTTACATTCTATTGCTGAGAGCTGTTTGTTTAACATTTTGAAATGTCCCCATTCCCTATCACCCCCACACACGTGGCGACGCCCTGCGACACGTGTGACAAATCGAAATGAATCCGTTTACATATGCCTGTGCAGCAGCAACAGCACCAGCCCCTCCCCCCCAACCCCACAGCCTGTGTCGAAGGGCGTCGTCACGTGTGTGGCAATAGAGAAAGAGGATTGGGGGTGATAGGGAATGGGTAACAGATGGACTGTCCCTACCCCTCCTACTTCAACTCTCCCTCCACACTCTTCCCCCTCTCTCCTCTCCCCCTCCTTCCCCTCCCATACCCTCTTCCCCCTCCACCACCCCTCTTCACCCCCATCTCCCAGCCACCCCCTTCACCTCTCTCTTGCACCACTCCCTGCTACCCCTCTGCCCCTCACTCTCCCCCTCCCCTCCTCTCCCCACCCCGTCTCCCTCTCCCCCACTCCCCCCGCCTGTGTGTTTGGGGGATGGTTAGTGTGAGTGTGATGCCGCAGCCGCAGCCCACCCCCACACCAAACGCAAGGTAAACAAAAAAATGAAGTATAAACTCAGCGGGTGCAGCAGCATCTTTGGATCAAAGGAAATAGGCAATGTTTCATAAAAAAACACGTCTGAAGATGGGTTTCGGCCACAAACATTGACTATTTCCTTCGCTCCATAGATGCTGCTGCACCCGCTGAGTTTCACCAGCTTTTTTTTGTGTACCAGTCTCTCTGTCTCTCCCCTCTCTCTCTCTCTCTGCCCTTCTCTCTTCACAGCCCGCAGCTCAACTCATGAACACCCACTCAACCCCCCCCCCTTCACCTATCTCCCACATCCTCTCCTTCCTCTCTCCACCCCCTCCTCTCTCCCCCTCCTCTCTCCCCCTCCTCCCCCACCCTTCTTCTCCCCCCTTCCTCTCCACCCTCCTCCTCCCCCTCTTCAAATTTGTTTGGGGGGTGGTTAGTGTGTGTGATCCCGCACCCCCCCACCCCACCCACCCTGCAAACACGCGTTGGGGAAACAGCCCGCAAACAGTCTCTCTGTATTTAAGAAGGAACTGCAGATGCTGAAAAATCGAAGGTACACAAAAAAAAAATGGATAAACTCAGCGGGTGCATCAAAATCTATGGATCTAAGGAAATAGGCAACGTTTCGGGACAAAACACGTCTGAACATGGGCTTCGGCCCATAGCGTTGACTATTTCATTCGCTTCATAGATGCTGCTGCACCCGCTGAGTTTCTCCAGCTTTTTTTTTTGTACCAGTCTCTCTGTCTGTCCTCTCTCTCTCTCTCTCTGCCCTTCTCTCTTCACAGCCCGCTGCTCGATTCATGCATGCATGCTCCAAACCCTCCCTCTTCACCTCTCTCCCCAATCCTCTCCTTCCTCTCTCCAGCCCCTCCTCTCTCCCCATCCTCTCTCCCCCTCCTCTCCAACCCTTCCTCTCCCCCTCCTCCTCCCCCTCTTCAATTTTAAAAAAAATATAACATTAAATTTTCTCTCTCTGCCCCCCCCCCCTCTAGACACACCTGAGAGGTGAGGGCTATGCGTCAGTGGATAGGGTGGAGATGGGATAAAAGAAGCAAATTAAAAAATTAAGATAATATCAAGGGTTGTGATGAGTGTGTGTGTTTGTGGGTGCCAGATTCCCACCCCGCAACCGTGCTTTGGTGGAAAGGGGGTGGTTAGTGTGACGCCACAGCACCCACCCCCCACCCCCACCCGCAAACGCACGTTCGGTGTCCAGACCCAACGGGTCTGCACTTGGTCTAGTATACTTTTAAAACTCTCTGGCTGCCGTCCGTCTGTACGTCTGTACGTCTGTACTTCTGTACGTCTGTACGTACAACGTTCTGCTTGACCTGACCCGCCTTTGATACCGCCCCGCGCCCGCGCGGCGCGCGGAAACGCCGATATTTTTTACCGTTTCTAAAGAGGTTACGTTTATCTTTACGAATAGACGATCCCGATTAAATTTGGTCGTGTTTAGGTACGCTTTTTAAAATAAAATACCTCTCCCCCCCCCCAAACCAAACATTTCAAAATGTTTAAAAAAACAGCTCAGCCGTAGAATGTTAGTAAAGATTCCGTTGTGTGATGTCACAATGCACAATGGTCACAGATGTCCAATCGGAATGGATCCATTAACATATGCCTTTGCGGCGGGCCCAGCCCCGGCCCCTCCCCCCCAACCCCCGCAGCATTGGGCATTGTGACATCACAAAACGGAACCTTCATTTACATTCTATTGCTGAGAGCTGTTTGTTTAACATTTTGAAATGTGTCCATTCCCTATCACCCCCACACACCTGGCGACGCCCTGCGACACGTGTGACAAATCGAAATGAAACCGTTTACATATGCCTTTGCAGCAGCCCCAGCCCCAGCCCCTCCCCCCCAACCCCGCAGCCTGTGATTACGTTTATCTTTACGAATAGACAATCCTGATTAAATTTGGTCGTTTTTATGTACACTTTTAAAAATAAAATACTTCTCCCCCCCCCACCCCCAAACATTTCAAAATGATTAAAAAAACAGCTCAGCCATGGAATGTTAGTAAAGATTCCGTTGTGTGATGTCACAATGCCCGATGCTAACAGATGTCCAATGGGAATGGATTCATTTAGATATGCCTTGGCAGCAGCCCCAGCCCCAGCCCCTCCCCCCACCCCCGCAGCCTGTGTCGCAGGGCGTCGCCACGTGTGTGGGGGGATAGGGAATGGGGACATTTCAAAATGTTTTAAAAAACAGCTCTCAGCAATAGAATGTTAATGAAGGTTCCATTTTGTGATGTCACAATGCCCAATGCTCAAAGATATCCAATCGAAATGAATCCGTTTACATATGCCTTGGCAGCAGCAACAGCACCAGCCCCTCCCCCCACCCCCGCAGCCTGTGTCGAAGGGCGTCGTCACGTGTGTGGCAATAGAGAAAGAGGATTGGGGGTGATAGGGAATGGGTAACAGATGGACTGTCCCTACCCCTCCTACTTCAACTCTCCTTCCCCACTCTTCCCCCTCTCTCCTCTCCCCCTCCCTCCCCTCCCACACCCTCTCTTCCCCCTCCACCACCCCTCTTCACCCCCATCTCCCCCCTACCCCCTTCCCCTCTCTCTTGCACCACTCCCCGCTACCCCTCTGCCCCTCACTCACCACTTCCCCTCTCCCTCCCCCACCTCTTTCCCTCCCCCCTCCCTCTCTCCCTCTCTTCCCCCTACTCCTCTCCCCTTCCCCTCATCCCCTCTCCACCTCTAACATCCCCTCCCCCCCTCCCCCCTTCCTGCCCTCCCCGCTCTCCTCCCACTCCCCACTCTCCTCCCCGTCCCTCTCCCCCCACCCTGCTCTATTCTCCCTCACCAATCTCTCCCCTTTCCTCCGCCCCCTCTCTCCTCCCTCCCCTCCCTCCCCTCTTCTCTCCCCACCACGTCTCCATCTCCCCCCTCCCCCCTCTTCTCTCCCAACCCCGTCGCCACCCTCCACCCTCCCCCACACCTCTCTACCCTTCTCCTCGCCTTACCCACCCCTCTCACCTCCCCCTCTCCATCCCCTTCTCCTCACCCCTCTCCCTCTCATTCCCCTCCTCCTCCCACCCCCATTACTCTCTCCCACATCCCCCTTCCTCTCTCACCCCGTCCCCTTCCCCCTACCCCGCTATCCCTCTTCAACCACTCCCCCTACACCTCTCCCCCTCCCTCTCTCCCACTTCCACCACTCCCCCTACACCTCTCCATCTCCCTCCCCATTCTTCCACTTAACTCCCAAACCCATCCCCATCTCCCTCCACAACCCCCGCCCCCCACCCCTCTCCCCCCCTCCCTTGTCTCTCACTCCCCACTCTTCCACTCTCCCTCCCCCACCTCTATCCCTCCCCCCTCCTTCTCTCCCTCTCTTCCCCCTACTCCTCTCCCCTTCCCCTCATCCCCTCTCTCCACCTCTAACATCCCCTCTCCCCCTTCCTGCCCTCCCCGCTCTCCTACCACTCTCCTCCCCCTCCCTCTCCCCCACCCTGCTCTCTTCTCCCTCACCAATTTCTCCCCTTTCCTCCTCCCCCTCTCCCCTCCCTCCCCCTCTCCTCTTCTCTCCCCACCCCGTCTCCCTCTCCCCTCTTCTCTCCCCACCCCGTCTTCCTCTCCACCCCTCCCCCCGCCTGTGTTTGGGGGGTGGTTAGTGTGAGTGTGATGCCGCAGCCCCCCCCCTCCCGCAAACACGCGTTGGGAAAACAGCCCGCCAACAGTCTCTCTGTCTTTAATACAGAACTGCAGATGCTTGAAAATCAAAGGTACACAAAAAAATGCTTCATAACCTCAGCGGGTGCAGCAGCATCTATGTATCAAAAGAAATAGACAACGTTTCGTGAAAACCCGTCTGAGGATGGGTTTCCGCCAAAAGCATTGCCTATTTCCTTCACTCCATAGATGCTGCTGCACCCGCAGTGTTTCTCTCTTCACAGCGCGCGACTCAACTCATGCACGCCTGCTCCAACCCACCCCCTTCACCTCTCTCCCCATCCTCTTCTTCCTCTCTCCACCCCTCTCCTCTCTCCCCACCTTCCTCATCCCCCTTCCTCTCAACCCTCCTCCTCCCCCACCTCACCATTTTTTTTTCTAACATTAAATTTTCTCTCTCTGCACCACCCCCCCTCGAGACGTACCTGAGAGGTGAGGGCTATTCGTCAGTGGATAGGGTGGAGATGGAATAAAAGAAGAAAATTAAAATATTAATATAATATCAAGGGGTGTGATGAGTGTGTGTGTTTGTGGGTGCCAGATTCACACCCCGCAACCCTGCTTTGGAGGTACAGACCCAACGGGTGGTTAGTGTGACGTCACAGCCCCCCGCCCCAAACGCACGTTCGGTGTCCAGACCCAACGGGTCTGCACTTGGTCTAGTATACTTTTAAAACTCTCTGGCTGTCGTCCGTCTGTACGTCTGTACGCCGCCTTTGATACCGCCCCTGGCCCACACAGCGGGCGGAAAGGCCCATATTTTTTACCATTTCCAAAGAGATGACATTTATCTTTACGAATAGCCACTCCTGATTAAATTCGGTCCTGTTTATGTACACGTTTTTTAATAAAATCCACCCCCCCCACCCCCATGTGATTTTCTCCGATTGTCTCCGATTTTCTCCGAAAACGACGCCATCTTTTTTTCGCCGATTTTCTCCGAAAACGACGCCATCTTTTTTTTGCCGATTTTCTCCGATTTTTTCCGAAAACGACGCCATCTTTTTTTCGCCGATTTTCACCCCGGGGTCTGAAGAACGTTCGGGAACAACACCCCGGGGTGTCAAGCACTTTCGGGGACCAGACCCAACGGGTCTGCACTTGGTCTAGTATACTTTTAAAACTCTGTGTGTGTGGGTGTATGTCAGGTGTATGTCATTTTGATTTTGCCTTTGATTTGTTTGACCGCCAAAACCACACGCAAAACCTCTGAGATTTTTACCATTTCGCTAGCGATTTTACTTTTACATTCGCATATCCACTCCTCATTAAATTTCGTCATTTTTCTGTACACATTTTTAATAAAATCCTTTCCCCCCCCCCCCACTAACTCATTTTGTTGCCTCCTGCTGGCCACTTTCTCATCGCGTGCCGCGCGCGACCATAACGGCTGCTGCCGCCTGGCTCTCCTCCACTTCCACCCACCCCCCAGCCCGGCTCTGTCACGCTGGTGGAAGGCACAGATCGGCTGGTCCCCCGCTGCTTTTCGCCGTCCTCACTGCCGGCCCGCACGCTTGCATTTTCCGAAAATCCCGCACGTCAACGTCGGTCCGCAGGCGCATTGAGGACATACGCAACGTGTCGACGGGCATACGCAGCATCTCGACGTCGTACGCAGCGTCTTGACGCCGTTCGCCTAGCACGTGGCGTTGCACGATTACGTCACGCCGCCCCCCCTTGCAACCGTGCGTTGCGGGAACAGACCCAACGGGTCTGCACTTGGTCTAGTATTATTATAAAACTCTGATCTTGGATGTTTATGTACTTGTTTGTTTGTACTTGGCTTCTCTCGCTCACAGTCGACCGGCCGGCCGGCCGCAGCGCTCCGCCCTGCCTGAGGCCCAGCCGCCCTTCCCCCTCCCCCCCGAGCTCTGGATTGAAGCCGATGACGAGTTACATTAACTGCCCCCCGACTCACAGTCATTTTGTCTCCTCCTGACTCGCACTCGGCCAGCCATCCACAGCGCAACGCCCCGCCCCGCCCAGGGCTCTGGATTGAAGCCGCTGAACACGGTGTACGTCGCGCCTCGGCTCGGGTTTCCCGAGAGAACCCGAGTGATGCTGAGGAGCACCCGAGTGATCACAAAGAGCGACACACAGTACGCTCGTGCTTCAACTCGGGTTTCCCGAGAGAACCCGAGACATGCCGAGAGCTTTGTACTAGAGTCGGGCCTTGTGCTCTCTCTCTCTCTCTCCCCGGGCTCTCTCCACTTTTCACAGCCCGCTCGCTCGCCCGGCTCCCCTCCTCCTCTCCCCCCGTCCTCTTCTCACCCCTCCTCCTCTCCCCCCCTCGCCTCCCCTCCCCTCGCCTCCCCTCCCCCTCTCCCCCCCCAC
>JAXLNO010004113.1:0-34086 GCA_038087875.1 Malacoraja senta | reverse complement strand
GACTGTCATATGCTGAGAGAATGGAGCAGCTGGGCTTGTACACTCTGGAGTTTAGAGGATGAGAGGATATCTCATTGAAACATATAAGATTGTTAAGGGTTTGGACACGCTAGAGGCAGGAAACATGTTCCCGATGTTGGGGGAGTCCAGAACCAGGGGCCACACACAGTTTAAGAATAAGGAGTAAGCCATTTAGAACGGAGACGAGGAAACACCGAGAGTGGTGAGTCTGTGGAATTCTCTGCCTCAGAGGGCGGTGGAGGCCGGTTCTCTGGATACTTTCAAGAGAGAGCTAGATAGGGCTCTTAAAAATAGCGGTGTCAGGGGATATGGGGAGAAGGCAGGAACGGGGTACTGATTGGGGATGATCAGCCATGACCACATTGAATGGCGGTGCTGGCTCGAAGGGCCAAATGGCCTCTACTCCTGCACCTATTGTCCATTGTCTATAATTTTACAACTTACCAAAGCCAATTAACCTACAAACCTGCACGTCTTTGGAAACTAATCACCTGGAGAAAACCCACGAGGTCACAGAGAGAAGGTACAAACTCCGTACAGACAGCCACCCGGTAGTGGGGATGGAACCCGTGACTCTGGCGCTGTGAGGCACCAACTCTACCGCTGCGCCACCGTGCTGCCCACACATTCGCGGGGCCAATAAATGGAGGCCTTGCCCGCGACGCACCTTACCGAGAGTATTTGGTCGCCCTTCCTCAGCTCCCCGCTCAGATCCGCCGGGCCTCCAGCCAGGATGAAGGAGATGAAGATTCCTTCCCCATCTTCGCCGCCCACGATGTTGAAACCCAGACCCGTCGATCCGCGGTGGATCATCACTCGGCGAGGCTCCCTGCGGGAAGAGGCCGGGAAGAGCCGGGAATCAGGGACTCCGCTCGGGAGAGCAGTCGGCCCCGACGTTTCGTAGTTACAGCACGTGGCCATTCGGGCCCTCTGCCCCACATCAGCCCCTCCCTCCCCTCCACTCCCACGGGTTTCTCTCCAGCCTCCCACTAATCCATCCCCGGTGTCCACCTCCTCCCTCCTGTGGGAAGGATGCCATCAAGCTGGAATGTTGCCGCCTGGGCTACAGGGAGAGGTTGAGCAGGCTGGACTATAATCCTTGGCCTTCATCGACAGGGCATTGCATAGAAGGAAGGACACACAGGGTGCTGGAGTAACTCAGCGGGGTCAGGCAGCACCTGTGGAGCGAAGGAATGGGCAACCTTTCGGGCCGAAACCCTGAAGGAAATAGGCAACGTTTCGGGCCGAAACCCGGAAGGGTTTCGGGCCGAAACGTTGCCTATTTCCTTCGCTCCATAAATGCTGCCGGAACATGGATAGGTGACGTTTCACAAAGTGCTGGAGTAACTCAGCGGGTCAGGCAGCATCTGTGGAGAACGTGGATAGGTGACGGTTTCACAGAGTGCTGGAGTAACTCAGCGGGTCAGGCAGCATCTGTGGAGAACGTGGATAGGTGACGTTTCAGACTCGTTGAGTACAGAAGTTGGGACGTTACGTTGCATGATGCTGCTTTAGGAGCATTGTGTTCAGTTTGGTCGCACTGCTCTGGGAAGGTTGTTGAGTGCAGAGAAGGTTTACGAGGATGTTGCCAGGACTCGAGGGACTGAGCTACAGGGAGAGGCTGGGACTTTATTCACTGGAGCGCAGGAGGATGAGGGGTGAGAGTTTGTCCCAGACATAGACCCCGGTCTCGTCACCTTCCTGTCCCATGTAGGGGTCATCGCTGACTCAGGTCCCGGCAGTGACCATGGCCAGTGTCCCGTGCGGTACCTCTGGCTGTGATGGAGCTCAGAGACACATGGGGGCCCAGAGGGCAGGCGGAGAGACACAGACACGGTGCACTGGCAGGGAGCGGCCACAGCTGGCACTGCCTCACTCACTCACCGGGGATGTCGTTTCTCCCATTAGCCCTTTGGGCACTGGTGAATAGCGGTGAGGAGATGTCTCTCGGCGGCGGGCCAGTACCCTGGACAGTTGAGTCCGTGCCCAGGTAGTTGGAATGTCCGAGCTCAGCGTCAGGGCCCTGCCGAGTATGCTTGGAGAGAGAGAGGAGAGAGAGAGAGAGAGAGAGAGAGAGGAGAGAGAGAGAGAGAGAGGAGAGGAGAGAGAGAGAGAGATGAGAGGAGAGAGAGAGAGGGAGAGGGAGAGAGAGAGATGAGAGAGAGAGAGAGAGATGGAGAGAGAGAGGAGAGAGAGAGAGAGAGAGAGAGATGGAGAGAGAGAGGGAGAGAGAGAGGGAGAGAGATGAGAGAAGAGAGAGAGAGAGAGAGGCCGTTAGATGACACAGGGACGAAGGGGCAGGAGAGAAGAACTAAACAACGAAAGCATCATCAGCCCACCAAGTCCACTCTGCTATTCAAACATGGCTGATCTATCGCTCCCTCTGAACCCCATTCTCCTGCCTTCTCCCCGTGACCCCTGACACCCGCACTGACCAAGTATCTCTGCCTTAAAAATATTCCATTGACTTGACCTCCACCACCATCTGTGGCAATGAATCCCACAGATTCACCACCCTCTGACTAAATAAATTCCTCCTCTTATCCTTCTTAAAGGAACGTCCTTTAATTCTGAGGCTGTGCCCTCTGGTCCTAGAACTCTCCCACTGGTGGAAACATCGTCTCCACATCCACTCTATCCAGGCCTTCCACTAGTCGCTACGTTTCAATGAGGTCCCCCTCCATCAGATCTTGTCTGCACAGAGAAATACTGACTGTTTCACAGCATTACTGACTGTTTCACAGCAGTGAAAGATCAGAGAGCTTGCTGTAACTTGGAAATAAGTGCGGTATCTGTGAACTAAAGTAAGCATTTATCAGTAAATGTTGTCGACCAACATTGGGGCCACTTTAACTTGTAATAACTGAATTTCATGTCTAAACAAATAAACCATCTAATTATTTCTCTTCCATTATCCATTAGCTAAGACGATTAATAACTTTTGTTGGAAAACAAACTGATAATGTTTAATGTGTGAAGGTTTGCTGGACTTTACCTTGCACTAAACATTATTCCCTTCATCCTGTATCTGGACAGTGTGGATGGCTCGATTGGAATCTTGTTCAGGTTTACTCCTCACTGGATAGCACGCAATAAAAAAGCTTTTCACTCTACTTTGGTACACGTGACAATAAACTAAACTATAGATGGACACTAAAGCTGGAGTAACTCAGCGGGACGGGCAGCATCTCTGGAGAGAAGGAATGGGCGACGTTTCGGGTCGAGACCCTTCTTCAGACTGGTGGTACAGAGATCAAATCTGAGGCTGCGACCTCTGGTCCTAGACTCTCCCACTCTAAAATGTAGTCGGAGGCAGTAAGACTGGTAGGATAACCGTGAAGGGATCTTGGCCAATCCCTTGACTAATAACTACGTCCAAGACGCCTCTCGCGCCCTTCGTCACTTGTGTTTTCCAGGCCCCCACGAGCTTGATCTTTACTACTCCCAGTTCTACTGGGAGTGAGGGGGTGACTGGGGGTTTCTTGTGGGACTGGGGGTAACGGTGCTCCACCTGGCTATTTCCAGGAGGTAGACAAAAGTGCTGGAGAAACTCAGCGGGTCAGCAGCATCTATGGAGCGAAGGAAATAGGCAATGTTTCGGGCCGAAACACAAAGGAAATAGGCAACGTTTCGGGCCGAAACACAAAGGAAATAGGCGACGTTTCGGGCCGAAACACAAAGGAAATAGGCACGTTTCGGGTCGAAACCCGAAGGGTTTCGGGCCAAAACGTTGCCTATTTCCTTCGCTCCATAGATGCTGCCGCACCCGCTGAGTTTCTCCAGCATTTTTGTCCACCTTCGATTTTCCAGCATCTGCGGTTCCTTCTTAAATACTTACAGGAGGTGATGTCTGGAGGGCGTAGCTGTCATTGATGTAGAGGCTGGTGGGTTTGGCGATCTTGAGGTACACAATGTCTGACGTGTTCTTCAGTGCGGCCACGGCGTCCTCATGCATCACGTCTTCCAGCCCCACGTTGTTGACCTGAGGAATGGGGAGGGGGGGGGAGAGAGTTGCCGCATCTTTCCACTTTAGAGACACAGAGTGGAAAACAAGCCCTTGGGCCCACCGGGTCCGTGCCGACCAGCCGATCGCTGGTACACTGCTTCTATGCTATTCCACCCTACACCCTGATGCCAATTAACCTACCAGAATAAAAGGGTCGGCCATTTAGGACTGAGATGAGGGAAAACATTTTGAGAATTATTTTGAGAACATTTTGAGAATTCTGATTTGAGAATTAAGGGACAAAAGTTTAGGGGTAACATGAGGGGGAAACTTAACTCAGAGAGTGGTAGCTGTGTGGAATGAGCTTCCAGTGGAAGTGGTGGAGGCAGGTTCGATTTTATAATTTAAAAATAAATTGGATAGGTATATGGACGGGAAAGGAATGGAGGGTTATGGTCTGAGTGCAGGTAGATGGGACAAGGTGAGAGAAGTGTTCGGCACGGACTAGAAGGGCCGAGATGGCCTGTTTCCGTGCTGTCATTGTTATATGGTTATATTTCACCCAGAGAGTTGTGAATCTGTGGATTCTCTGCCACAGAAGGCAGTGGAGGCCGATTCACTGGATGCTTTCAAGAGAGAGTTAGATTTAGCTCTTGGGGCTAACGGAATCAAGGGATATGGGGAGAAGGCAGGAACGGGGTACTGATTGTGGATGGTCAGCCATGATCATATTGAATGGCGGTGCTGGCTGGAAGGGCCGAATGGCCTCCTCCTGCACCTGTTTTTCTCCGTTTCTATGACTCACCGCCAGGATCTTGTCTCCTATCTGTAGACGGCAATCCTTGTGGGCCGCTCCCCCTCGATGATCTTCGTCACGTAGATGCTGTTGTCTCCAGGGATGTGCTGGTTGCCGATACCCCCAGCAATGCTGAATCCTAGCCCTGAATAAAGTGGAATAAAGCGGCCGGAAAACATGCCGTTAGCCGGAGGTGCCCGCACAGGGGGTGAGACAGGGTGGTACACACCACAACGCCACTTCCCCACCCCTCACTAAGGGACATGTGCAGGGCCGGATTTAGATGAAGAGAGACCTTAGGCTATTCCACTTGTGAGGCCCCTCACAATCCCCTATGTAAGGCCCCCCCCAATCAGCCTATAGGTAAATCCGGCCCAGCCGAGGCCCCCCTAGATCTCGAGGCCCTAAGCTTAAGCTTGTGAAGCTTATACTAAATCCGGCCCTGGACATGTGCCCCACACTAAGCTCAGAGTTACACAGAGTGTGGGCAAGACCAGGTGGAACAAACTACAGTGCTCCCTCCACACCCCTCACCGAGGGACATGTGCCTCTGACTAAAGAAGTTCCTCCTCACCTCCTTTCTAAAAGAGCGCCCTTTAATTCTGAGGCTGTGCCCTCTGGTCTAGACTCTCCCACCAGTGGAAACATCCTCTCCACATCCACTCTATCCAAGCTTTCATTGTACTGCAAGTTTCTGCAAGATTAGTACGGGTGTCAAGGTTATTGCGAGAGGGCAGGAGAATGGGGTTGAGAGGGAAAGTTATCAGCCATGATCGTATGGTGAGTAGACTCGATGGGACGAATGGCCTAATTCTGCTCCCATGTCGTTTGGGCTTATGGGGGGAGGCGAGGGTGAGAGGTTGGGGGTCGGAAGGGAAGGGGCAGGACTCCGGCCGTTACCTTTCGGCCCTTTGATGAGCTTGATCTCCATGATCTTCTCTGCGCTGGGCTTCCTGCGCATGACGTAGAGCCTCACGATGGAGCCGGCGTCCTTCAGAGCCTCCACCGCCGTGCTGTGTGTCACCTCCCGTACATCCACGTCATTCACAAACAGGATGCTGTCGTTCACCCTGTGGCCCCAGCACAGGCAGTCAGAGAGGGAGGGAGGGGGGGGAGGTGGGGGGCCCATACACCCGGGGGAGGGTCCCACACAGGGAGGGGTCCCACACGAGGAGGAAAGTCCCCACCCACAGGCCAGTCCCTCTGCACTCCCACCCAGGGGAGGGGCTCACATCAGATGGATCCACCCACAGCACCCCCCCCCGCCTGATCGCCCTCGTCCGTACCAGAGCATGCCACGCCCCCCCCCGTCAGGCCGCACCGCTCCCGTACCTGAGCATGCCATGCCCTACCCCCCCCTTGCCCGACTGCCCTGCGCCCTTACCTGAGCCCGCTACCCCCCCTTGCCCGATCGCCCATGCCCGTACCTGAGCCTGCTACCCCCCCCTGCCCGACTGCCCCATACCCATACCTGAGCCCCCCCCCTGCCCTATCGCCCATGCCCATACCTGAGCCCCCCCTGCCCGATCGCCCATGCCCGTACCTGAGCCTGCTACCCCCCCTGCCCGGCTGCCCCGTACCCATACCTGAGCCTGCCCCCTGCCCGATCGCCCATGCCCGTACCTGAGCCTGCTACCCCTCCTTGCCCGATCGCCCATGCCCGTACCTGAGCCTGCCGTCCTGTGCCGCGGCCCCACCGGCGATTATTTTGGTGATGAAGATGCTGGGGTCATCGCCGATGTGCGGGTTGTCAGTCCCTCCGGCAATGCTGAAGCCAAGGCCGGAGTTCCCCTGGGAAAAGCAGCAGAGAGAGTTACCCCCGGCACCGAGAGACGGGCATCATCCCGCATAACGGGCAGAGGTATCGACGTTTCGTGCCCAGTCTGGTTATGTGTAGGAAGGAACTGCAGGTGCTGGTTTAAACCGAAGATAGACACAAAGTGCTGGAGTAACTCAGCGGGTCAGGCAGCATCTCTGGAGAGAAGGAATGGGTGATGTTTCAGGTCGAGACCTTTCTTCAGTCTCAATCCGAAACATCACCCATTCCTTCTCTCCAGAGATGCTGCCGGACCCGCTGAGTTACTCCAGCATTTAGTGTCTACCCCCCGTCAGGTTATGTTGTGCTGAAGTATCAGTTCTGTGAGTACTGGAGGAACAGCAACTGGCGGCTGACAACCCAACCCCATGAACATTGAAGATAGACACAAAATGCTGGAATAACACAGCGGGACAGGCAGCATCGCTGGAGAGAAGGAATGGGTGACGTTTCGGGGTCGAGACCCTTCTTCAGACTGAGAGTGGACGTCGAACATTGAATTCTCCAATTTTAGGTAAACTGGGAGCTCGGGTGAGGGAGGGGCTGGTATTGTGGTGGCCATGTTGTGAGTGGGGTTGAGGGAGGGGCTGGTAGTGTGGTGGCCATGTCGTGAGTAGGTGGTGAGGGAGGGGCTGGTATTGTGGTGGCCATGTTGTGAGTGGGGTTGAGGGAGGGGCTGGTATTGTGGTGGCCATGTTGTGTGTGGGGTTGAGGGAGGGGCTGGTATTGTGAGTAGGTGGTGAGGGAGGGGCTGGTATTGTGGTGGCCATGTCGTGAGTAGGTGGTGAGGGAGGGGCTGGTATTGTGGTGGCCATGTCGTGAGTGGGGTTGAGGGAGGGGCTGGTATTGTGGTGGCCATGTTGTGTGTGGGGTTGAGGGAGGGGCTGGTATTGTGAGTAGGTGGTGAGGGAGGGGCTGGTATTGTGGTGGCATGTCGTGAGTAGGTGGTGAGGGAGGGGCTGGTATTGTGGTGGCCATGTCGTGAGTAGGTGGTGGGGGTGAGGGAGGGGCTGGTATTGTGTGGCCATGTCGTGAGTAGGTGGTGAGGGAGGGGCTGGTATTGTGGTGGCCATGTCGTGAGTAGGTGGTGGGGGTGAGGGAGGGGCTGGTATTGTGGTGGCCATGTTGTGTGTGGGGTTGAGGAGTGGATGATGGAAGCACTTGGGCAAGCGGCCTGATTGTGGGCGGGTGTGATAGTGAAGAGCGTGAGTGTGCCGCGCGCGGGTGGGCTGTGCGGTGAGCGGGTTAGTGGGCCGGCGGTCAGTGTCCTTGGCCAGGCCGCTGGACAGCGACACATGCTACTTACTCTCTCCAGTGTGATCTCCTCGTACTCGATCTCCCCATCCGTACTGTTGATCTGCGGCACAAGAGGCACAACACGTTACTCTGCTCCACGCGTGAAGCGACGGGCACATGTCCAGCTCTATTGAGTGGTCTAGTGCGGCAGGTGATGTGCAGAGGACGTCAATGTCCCAGTGGTACATCTCATGTCAACGTATCCCAGAGCACACAAACCGACCGTGACTCCCGTCTCACTCCTGCCCGTGCAAGACCAAGACAACGCAACACTACGCTAGCCAACCATGACGTCCCGACCACGCTCCACTTGATGGGTCTCACACATCCTCTCCCCACCCAACATTAGGCAGCACTGGGCCTGTACTCGCACGAGTTTAGAAGGTTTAGCGAGGACCTCTTACAGAAACGTACAGAATCGTGAAAGGCCTGGATAGAGTGGATGCGGGGAGGATGTTTCCACTAGTGGGAGAGTCTAGGACCAGAGGTCACAGCCTCAGAATTAAAGGGCGCTCTTTTAGAAAGGAGGTGAGGAGGAATTTCTTTAGTCAGAGGGTAGATGATGGAAGGACTACTGTCGTCTGTGGAACTCATTGCCACAGAGGGCTGTGGTGGCCAAGTGGCAATGAAGTGGCAAAGTGGCATTGAATCTGTGGAACTCATTGCCACAGAGGGCTGTGGAGGCCAAGTCAGTGGATATTTTTTAAGTAGTTGCATCTGCTGCAACTACTGCATCTGGCAGTACCCACCACCCTCTGTGTAAAATGTTTCCCTTAAATCTTTCCCCTCTCACCCTAAACCGATGCCCTCTAGTTTTAACTACCTTATCGACAGTGCTCTCTATTCATGTTCATATGTTCTAGGAGTAGAATCTGCCCAAGTCTACACTGCCATTCAATCAATCTATCTGCCTTTCTTTTTAAGGAGACACAAAATGCTGGAGTAACTCAGCAGGTGAGGCAGCATCTCCGGAGAGAAGGAATGGGGCAACGTTTCAGGTCGAGACCCTTCACCTGCCTCACCCGCTGAGTCACTCTAGCATTTTGTGCCTACCATCGATTTAAACCAGCATCTGCAGTTCGTTCTTACACATCTTTCTTCCCTCTCAACCAACCCCATTCTCCTACCTTCTCCCCATAGCCCTGACACCCAGAATGATCAATTCTTTACAACATCATCCCCATCAGCGTCCATTGTTCCGGGGATGACAGTCCCAACTTTGCACCTCAAGAACTTCCAGTGCTGGCAATATCCTGGTGCATATTTTCTGTACTCCCTGTAGCTCAGCGACACCCTTTCCAACAATGCGGTGAGCTGAACTGTGAGGCTCCACGTGTGGTCTCGCCAAGCCTGCCCAAGGGCGAGTTTCATTCCTGTTCGCTAAACCACAGGCTACCGGATAGTGAAAGGCCTGGATACAGTGGATGTGGAGAGGATGTTTCCACTAGTGGGAGAGGTCAAAGCCTCAGAATTAAGGGAATTGAGGAGGAATTTCTTCAGTCAGAGGTGGTGAATCTGTGGGATTCTTTGCCACTGACGGCTGTGGAGGCCAAGTCAGTGGATATTTTTAAGGCAGAGATAGATAGATTTTTGATTAGTGCGGGTGTCAAGGGTTATGGGGAGAAGGAGGGAGAGATAGAACAGCCATGATTGAATGGCGGAGTAGACTTGATGGGCCGAATGGCCTATTTCTGCTCTTATCACTTTTGACCTTATGACCTTACATCCATGCAAAGTTTCCACGGTTTGCCTGGCAGCAACGGACACGCGTGTAGGGCCAAGCACACGTGCACCTGAACATGTGAAACCCCCCTCCCCTCCCCTCCCCTCCCCCACGGGGCCTGGACTTACGTAAGACGGGGCGTCCAGTGTATCAGTGTTCACAATCACTGGTGGCGAGTTGGCCTGAAATACAGAGCGGCAGAAAGGCCAAGCGGCCCGTTAGTGTGAGACTGCCCATCACGTCAGCAGCAGCAGTGGACACAGTGAGGCACAGTGGGACACAGTGGGGCACAGTGGGACACAGTGGGGCACAGTGGGACACAGTGGGGCACAGTGAGGCACAGTGGGGCACAGAGAGACACAGTGGGGCACAGTGGGACACAGTGGGACACAGTGGGACACAGTGGGACACAGTGGGACACAGTGGGGCACAGTGAGGCACAGTGGGGCACAGAGAGACACAGAGAGACACAGAGAGACACAGAGAGACACAGTGGGGCACAGAGAGACACAGTGGGGCACAGAGAGACACAGAGAGACACAGTGGGACACAGAGAGACACAGTGGGGCACAGAGAGACACAGTGGGACACAGAGAGACACAGTGGGACACAGTGGGGCACAGAGAGACACAGTGGGGCACAGTGGGGCACAGAGAGACACAGAGAGACACAGAGAGACACAGAGAGACACAGAGAGACACAGAGAGACACAGAGAGACACAGTGGGGCACAGTGGGGCACAGAGAGACACAGTGGGGCACAGTGGGGCACAGAGAGACACAGTGGGGCACAGAGACACAGTGGGGCACAGTGGGGCACAGAGAGACACAGTGGGACACAGTGGGGCACAGAGAGACACAGTGGGACACAGTGAGACACAGTGGGGCACAGTGAGACACAGTGGGGCACAGTGAGACACAGTGGGACACAGTGGGGCACAGTGGGGTACAGAGAGACACAGTGAGACACAGTGGGACAGTGAGGCACAGAGAGACACGGTGGGGCACAGTGGGACACAGTGGGGCACAGAGACACGTGCTGGAGATGCAGACATCGCGGGTGAAGGGGATTGAGAACAACACTGCAAGCAGCAAGCTGACAAACAGAGAGACACAGAGAGACACAGTGGGGTACAGTGGGGCACAGTGGGCACAGAGAGACACAGTGGGGCACAGAGAGACACAGTGACACACAGAGACACGTGCTGGAGATGCAGACATCATGGGTGAAGGGGATTGAGAACAACACTGCAAGCAGCAAGCTGACAAACAGCTTCTCCCTGAGACTGGTGCTGCTGAAACACCGGGGAAACAAGACCTCATTGCCTGGGGACCAGCCAGCAGCCCACTTCCAACTGTACAGGCCCTTCGGCCCACAATGTCTGTACCGGACATGAACATGAAGCCAAGATCATCACTTAACTACCAACAACATGACCTCTGTCTCCATCCCTCCCCCACCCTAGACATCCTGCTAGTTTCACTGTGCGTATCCTTTCATCGTCACCTCTTCCACAGCCAGCAATGCACCATTGTGGGCTCCAACATTCTTGACTCGTGTGCCAGTTTTGGTTTGTTCTGCACCTTTCCATGCTCCAGTTTCCCTCTCCCCTGACTCTTAGAAGGGTCTCAACCCAAAACGTGGCCCATCCCATCGCTCGACCCGCTGTTACTCCAGCATTTTGTGTCTATGTTTTTGTCTCTTTAATGAAACTGGCCACAGCCACAATCTACGCCGTCCACAGTGTACAAATACGGGATAAAAGGAATAACGTTTAGTGCAAAATCAATTCAGTAAGGTCCAATGCAAGATATCCGAGGGTCACCAATGAGGTAGGTGGATGGGAGGTCAGGACCGCTCTCTAGTTAG
Organism: Malacoraja senta; assembly: GCA_038087875.1. Classification (NCBI taxonomy): domain Eukaryota; kingdom Metazoa; phylum Chordata; class Chondrichthyes; order Rajiformes; family Rajidae; genus Malacoraja; species Malacoraja senta. The sequence goes on along the minus strand of JAXLNO010004113.1, from coordinate 22,619 downwards.
TGAGAGGACGGTTCAGTTGCTTGATAACAGCCGGGAAGAAACTGTCCCTGAATCTGGAGGTGTTCGTTTACACACTTCTGTACTTCTTGTCTGATGGGAGAGGGGAGAAGAGGGAGTGCCCGGGGTGAGACTGGTCCTTGATGATGCTGCTGGCCTAGCCGAGGCAGCGTGAGGTGTAGATGGAAGATACACACCAAATGCTGGAGTAACTCAGCGGGACGGGCAGCATCTCTGGAGAGAAGGAATGGGCGACGTTTCAGGTCGAGACCCTTCTTCAGACAGCTTGTTCAGACCCCTTATTCAGATAGATGCTGCCTGTCCCGCTGAATTACTCCAGTATTTTGAGTCTATCTTCGGTGTAAACCAGCAGCTGCACTTCCTTCGGACACGTGAAGTGTAGATGGAGTAATTCAGCACCCTTCTCCCGACTCATGAAAATTTTAACAAATGTTTAAATTGTACAAGGCATGGTGAGGCCAATTCTGGAGTATGGAGTACAATTTTGGTCGCCAAATTATAGGAAAGATGTCAACAAAATAGAGAGAGTACAGAAGAGATTTACTAGAATGTTGCCTGGGTTTCAGCACCTATGTTACAGAGAAAGGTTGAACAAGTTAGGTCTTTATTCTTTGGAGGGCAGAAGGTTAAGGGGGGACGTGATAGAGGTCTTTAAAATTATGAGGGGGATAGACAGAGTTGACGTGGATAAGCTTTTTCCATTGAGAGTAGGGAAGATTCAAACAAGAGGACATGATTTGAGAATTAAGGGACAAAAGTTTAGGGGTAACATGAGGGGGAACTTCTTTACTCAGAGAGTGGTAGCTGTGTGGAATGAGCTTCTAGTGGAAGTGGTGGAGGCTGGTTCGATTTTATCATTTGAAAATAAATTGGATAGGTATATGGACGGGAAAGGAATGGAGGGTTATGGTCTGAATGAAGGTAGATGGGACTAGGTGAGAGTAAGTGTTCGGCACGGACTAGAAGGGCCGAGATGGCCTGTTTCCGTGCTGTCATTGTTATATGGTTATATGGTTATATGGTTATATGGTTATATGGTTATACGACTCAAATTGCTGCACTCAGAAAGCAGATTTGGTTTCAAAATGTCTCCAAGCGTTGAGGGAACTTTAATACAGAGTTGATGTGACTTTTCCTTGTACACACTGCATGTCATTGAAATGCCAGTCAGCTGAGGTGTTACCCAATTATCTCGCCACCTTCTGATGCGGGTGGTGTTTGTGTCAATTTTCAGGAGCTCGGTGAAGTGCTCAGATTGCAGGAACCCAAAAATAAAACCAGAACATCATTAGGAGTGAGTGTCAGATCGTTCTCCTCCACGGAACTGCGCCCCAACATCTCGGTCGACAGAGGCGGGGGTGGCCCAGGGGGAACGCTGCTGTGTTGGATGTATCGAGCTGCCACAGACGGAGGTGGCAGAGGCAAGAGAGTATCGGGCTGGGCTGGGCTGCCTCGGGGGCTTTCCAGTGGGAGGGGCGGGTGAGGGAGCGTCACACTGTGTGGAGGGTGGGGGTGGTGAGGGCGTTGCTCTGTGGGGGGAGAAGGTGGGGGTGAGGGGGCGTCACATTATGGGGGGGGGTGGGCACTGCACTGTGCAAGGGGCAATTCTCAGGTGAGCCTGTGAGTTGGGTCCTAGCCCCACAGCTGCCTGAATTACAAGAGTAGAATTCTTGCCCACACTCCAACCCAGCGAGTGAGAAGAGCAGATCCCAATGCTGCCTGCGCGTTCTGGCCACAATTCCTCCAACTGTGACCACAGCTCAACAAGGAGCCCACAGTCTCTCACCAGGAGGTGATTACGGAAGGCATCACGCCCTGGGTTTGGGAACAGCTCCATCCAAGACCGCAACAAATCGCGGAGAGTTGCGGACGCAGCCCAGACCTTCACGCAAACCAACTTATGAAGTGACTCCATCTACACTCGGCAAGGCCAGCAGCATCATCAAGGACCAGTCTCACCCCCGGTCATTCCCTCTTCCATCAGGTAAAAGGTACAGAAGTGTGAAAACGCACGCACACACACACACCTCCAGATTCATGGACAGTTTCTTCCCGGCTGTTATCAGGCAACTGAACCGTCCTCTCACCAACTAGAGAGCGGTCCTGACCTCCCATCCACCTCATTGGAGACCCTCGGACTATCTTTAATCGGACTTTACCTTGCACTAAATGTAATTCCCTTTATCCTGTATCTGTACACTGTGGACGGCTCGATTGTAATCATGTATAGAATTTCCGCTGACTGGATAGCAGGCGACAAAAAGCTTTCCACTGTACCTCGGTACACGGGACAATAACCTCAACCAACCAAACTGAAGGGGATGTGCAGTGTTTAGGCAGGGACTGAGAAACTACACCGAAGGGATGCGAGCAAGAGAGAGGAGCCAGGAGGCGATTTGAAAGCAAGAACATTTTAAAACTGAAACGTCAAGTGTGTGGGCAACAGGGTGTTTGGGAGTTGGGGGAAGGGGGGGGGGGGGCAGAGAGATTTTGTTCCTGGCTTCCTGACAATATCCCCAATGCCCTTGCTCAAAGGGGAGGAGAGTGAAAGGGGTGAGGGTGGCGCAGCGGGTAGAGCTGCTGCCTCGCCACGCCGGAGACCCGGGTTCCGTCCTGACGCTTGCACCTTTTCCCCCATCACCTGCGTGGGGTTTTGCTCCGGGTGCTCCGGTTTCCTCCCACACTCCAAAGTCGTACAGGTTTGGAGGTTTAGACAAAAGTGCTGGAGAAACTCAGCAGGTGCAGCAACATCTATGGAGCGAAGGAAATAGGCAACGTTTGCCTATTTCCTTCAGGGTTTCGGCCTGAAACGTTGCCTATTTCCTTCAGGGTTTCGGCCTGAAACGTTTGCCTATTTCCTTCAGGGTTTCGGCCTGAAACATTTGCCTATTTCCTTCCGGGTTTCGGCCTGAAACGTTGCCTATTTCCTTCAGGGTTTCGGCCCGAAACGTTTGCCTATTTCCTTCCGGGTTTCGTCCCAAAACGTTGCCTATTTCCTTCCGGGTTTCGTCCCGAAACGTTGCCTATTTCCTTCAGGGTTTCGGCCCGAAACGTTGCCTATTTCCTTCGCTCCATAGATGCTGCTGCACCCGCTGAGTTTCTCCAGCACTTTTGTCTACCTTCGATTTTCCAGCATCTGCAGTTCCTTCTTAAACAGGTTTGTAGGTTACTAGGCTTGGTATGAATGTCAATTGTCCCTAGATGTGTGTAGGATAGTGTTAGTGAGTGGGGTGATCGCTGGGCCAACTAATATACTAAGATCGCTGGGTGGCTCCTTTAAGTGATAACACGCCGGAATATTTTTACTTCAGCTTTTTTAAGCTTCTTTTAATTATTCAAGAGAAGCAGAAGAAACAAAGTCTTCTCACTGCTCCCGCTGTGCCAGGGAGAGTGTGATATGGAGCTCGATCGTATATATAATCGGCTTACAGTGTTATTATCCAGCTTGCTCACAATGGCATCAGCATCAGCTGTCGGGGGAAATTATCACCTGCCACTGCTCCTTTCTGATACAGTAGATACCGCTCAACATTCCCACTTACTCTGCTCTCACGACACTTCACCCGCCTGGCCACCGCCACAACCAGGCTTCAGATACACAGCCCACCTTCACCCGAGGGGAGCCCACCGCCCTCCTCCCCGACCCTCAAAACCCCCTCTCCCTCAACCCTCTGTCTGAAGGGATCCTCTGTCCTGCCCTCTCTCTCTCCCCCTCCCTCCCTCCCGTCCCATCTCTCTCCCTTTCATCCCATCTCTCATCCTCCCTGCCCCTCTCTCCCCCTCCCTATCCTCCCCTCTCCCTCCCTATCCCCCCTCACCCCCCCTATCCTCCCCTCACCCCTCTAACCTCTCCCTATTCCCCCTCACCCCCCCTATCCCTTCTCCCTCACCCCTCTGTCTGAAGGGATCCTCTGCCCTGCCTCTCTCTCTCCCCCTCCCTCCCTCCCGTCCCATCTCTCTCCCTTTCATCCCATCTCTCATCCTCTCTGCCCCTCCCTAACCTCCCCTCCCCGCCCGTCTATCTCCAGCACTGTCCTGTCTCTCTCTCCCTGCCCCCCTCTCAACCCCCCTATCCTCCCCTCACCCCCCTACCCCCTCTCTATCCCCCCCACCCTCCCTCTCCTTGTCTCGCCTTGGGGAGGGGAAGAACAATGGAGGAGCCGGCGTGGCGGAACTGTTGGGGTGCGTGTGGCGGGGGGCGGGGGGGGGGGGGGCAGAAGGGGCCGGCCTGCTCTGTAACTTTGTCAGCGCTGTAGGTGGCTTCTATTTATATACATTGTGCATGCAAGCAAATCTCATTGTGCCCAGTCACATGTGACAATAAAGTATTCCTATTCCCCTCCCTGAACCCCTCTCTCCCTCCCTGCCCCTCTCTCTCTCCAGCCCTGTCCCCTCTCTCTCCCTGCCCCCCTCTCTCTCACTCTCTCTCCCTCTCCCTGCCCCCCCTCTCTCTCTCTCTCTCTCTCTCTCTCTGCCCCGTCTCTCTCTCTCTCCCTGCCCCCCTCTCTCTCTCCCTCTCCCTCTCCCTCTCCCTGCCCCCCTCTCCCTCTCCCTGCCCCTCTCCCTCTCCCTCTCCCTGCCCCTCTCCCTCTCTCCCTCTCCCTGCCCCTCTCTCTCCCTCTCCCTGCCCCTCTCCCTCTCCCTGCCCCTCTCCCTCTCCCTGCCCTGTCTCTCCCTCTCCCTGCCCCTCTCCCTCTCCCTGCCCCTCTCCCTCTCCCTGCCCCTCTCCCTCCCTCTCCCTCCCCCTCTCTCTCCCTTCCCTCCCCCTCTCTCTCCCTTTCCCTGCCCCTCTCCCTCTCCCTGCCCCATCTCTCCCTCTCCCTGCCCCTCTCCCTCTCTCTCTCCCTGCCCCTCTCCCTCTCCGTCCCGTCTCTCACCCAGTCTCCATCAGTTCGCCCGCCCACACGTCCCTGCACCTGGGGATGTTGCCCAACCTCCCTGCGGCTCAGACTGTCTTGGTGGGAGGAGGGAGTGGGTGGTGATGGATGGGTGTTTTTCCGACAGGAAACCTACAACAAGTGGGGAGGAGGCTCGGTGTCTGTAACATACATGCATGTCTTGCATGGGATGGAGGTGGTATGATTAGCAAGCTTGCAGCTTACTCATGTTGCAGAAAATCAGTGGAGTGGGAGATAGCGAAGAAAGTTGTTTCAGGATGCAGGGGAAAGAGTGGTGGAAGGTTCAACCCCTCATTGTGCCCCTCTCCTCCCGCTCCCCGTCTGTCTCTCTCCCCCTCTATCATTCTCTCTCCATTTCCCTCTCTCTCTGTCTCTCTCTCTCTCGCTCCCATCCCAATAGCAGGCAGCATTGCTGTCACACACAACAGTACCAGGGGAAGGTAGACAAAAGTGCTGGAGAAACTCAGCGGGTGCAGCAGCATCTATGGAGCGAAGGAAATAGGCAACGTTTCGGGCCGAAACCCTTCAGTACCAGGGGAGGTGTGTGTACCCACTGCTCCTGATGTGTTGTACAACATGAGCGGAGTTGGGAACATCTGCCAGCGCTCGCTGCCCAGCAACAGCTCCCTGCGGCCATTGGAGCCTCAGCTGCTCATTAAACTGCTCAACGCACAAGCGCCTGGCCAGCAGATCAACCTCAGGCCGGCCATCGGAAAGGAAGGAGCTCAGGATCAGTCCTTGCTTCACGTCAGTGGGAAGAGAGGACTGGACAAGCTAGATGCGGGAAAAACGGGGCCACACACACAGTCTTAGAATAAAGGGGAGGCCATTTAAGACTGAGGTGAGAAAAAACGTTTTCACCCAGAGAGTTGTGAATCTGTGGCCATTTGGGACTGAGATGAGGAGAAACTTTTCCACCCAGAGAGTTGTGAATCTGTGGAATTCCCTGCCACAGAGGCCAGTGGAGGCCAATTCACTGGATGGATTTAAGAGAGAGTTAGATAGAGCTCTAGGGGCTAGTGGAGTCAAGGGATATGGGGAGAAGGCAGGCACGGGTTATTGATAGGGGACGATCAGCCATGATCACAATGAATGGCGGTGCTGGCTCGAAGGGGCCAGGTGGCCTCCTCCTGCACCTATTGTCTATGTTTCTATGAGAGTCTGCACACGGAGGCAGCATGGCAGATAGATTAGGGCACGCTTCAATCAGGTCTCCCCTCATTCTTCTAAACTTGATCGATGGTTGGCACGGACTCGGTGGGCTGAAGGGCACGGTCCATGCTGTAAACTACACTAAAGAAACATAGAAATTAAGTGCAGGAGTAGGCCATTCGGCCCTTCGAGCCTGCACCGCCATTCAATATGATCATGGCTGATCATCCAACTCAGTATCCCGTACCTGCCTTCTCTCCATACCCTCTGATCCCTTTAGCCACAAGGGCCACATCTAGCTCCCTCTTAAATATAGCAAGAAGGAAGAGTTACTGGCTGAGCTTGCTTCCACTCCACAGCCCGCCCCAGAGTGAAGGACAAGCACTCCTTTAACTGATTGCTTATTGATCACTGCTCCCACTAATTGTAAATCAGGCGTCCCAAGTGAGTTGCAGAGGGATTGAGTAGCAGGCTCATGATCTCTCCCAACGTCTCACCCTCCTACTGTAACCCATGTTAAGTTTAGTTCATAGATACAGGGCAGAAATGGACCCTTCGTCCCACCGAGTGACCCCGTCCTCTAGCAGTATCCTGGCATCGTAAGCATGCAGGTACAGCAGGCAGTGAAGAAAGCCAATGGCATGTTGGCCTTTATAACAAGAGGAATCCAATATAGGAGCAAAGAGGTCCTTCTGCAGTTGTACAGAGCCCTAGTGAGACCACACCTGGAGTATTGTGTGCAGTTTTGGTCCCCTAATTTGAGGAAGGACATTCTTGCTATTGAGGGAGTGCAGCGTAGGTTCACAAGGTTAATTCCAGGGATGGCGGGACTGTCATATGCTGAGAGAATGGAGCAGCTGGGCTTGTACACTCTGGAGTTTAGAAGGATGAGAGGGTATCTCATTGAAACATATAAGATTATTAAGGGTTTGGACACGCTAGATGCAGGCAACATGTTCCCGATGTTGGGGGAGTCCAGAACCAGGGGCCACACACAGTTTAAGAATAATGAGTAAGCCATTTAGAACGGAGACGAGGAAACACTTTTTCTCACAGAGAGTGGTGAGTCTGTGGAATTCTCTGCCTCAGAGGGCGGTGGAGGCCGGTTCTCTGGATGCTTTCAAGAGAGAGCTAGATAGGGCTCTTAAAGATTTCGGAGTCAGGGGATATGGGGAGAAGGCAGGAACGGGGTACTGATTGGGGATGATCAGCCATGATCGCATTGAATGGCGGTGCTGGCTCGAAGGGCCGAATGGCATCCACCTGCACCTATTGTCTATTGTCTACACACCAGCAACAATTTACAATTTTACCAAAGCCAATTAACCAGAAAAACCTGCACAGCTTTGGAGTGTGGGAGGAAACTGGAGCACATGCGGTCATGGGGAGAACGTGCAAACTCCGTACAGACAGCACCCGTGGTCAGGATTGAACCTAGGTCTCTGGCGCTGTGAGGCAGCAAGTCTTCCCGCTGCGCCACCATGAAGATGCCATAATTGTTGAGAAACATGATATCTCCCAGCATCTGGTTGAGAGCAGTCCCTTAGAAACTCGATGCAGAGGGAAGGAAAGATAAATGGGCACAAAGAACTGGGAAGGGGCAGAGATCTTGGAGCGGTGTGGAGCTGGAGAGGGGCCGGAGATGGCGTTAGCTTGGATTCATACGCTCATAAATTATATCAGCAGAAGTAGCAAATTCAGCCCTTCGAGTCGACTCTGCCATTCAATCATGGCTGATCTATCTTTCCCTTACAACCCCCATTCTCCTGCCTTCTCCCCATAACCCCGGACACCCGTACTAATCAAGAATCTATCTATCTCTGCCTTAAAAATATCCACTGACTTGGTCTCCATCTCCATCTGTGGCAATGAATTAATTCCACAGATTCACCACCCTCTGACTAAAGAAATGTTCCTCATCTTTTATTCTGAGGCTATGGCCTCTGGTCCTCGACTCTCCTGCTAGTGGAAACATCTTCTTCCCACTCTATCCAAGTTTCAATGAGATCCCCTTTGATACTTCTAAACTCCAGCGAGTACAGTCCCCGTGCCTTCAAACGCTCACCATACGTTAAGCCAATCAATCCTGGGAACATTCTGGACCCTTCTTCAGGCTGTGTTAAGTTTAATCTCATTTACAGAGTGGAAATAGACCCTTCTGCCCACCGAGTCCACGTCAACTAACACTCGCCGGTTCGCATAGCTCTATCCTATATGCTCGGGACAACTTACAGAAGCCAATTCATCTACAAACCTGAACATCATTTGAATGTGGGAGGAAACCGGAGCACCCGGAGAAAACCCACGCGGTCACAGGGAGAACGCACAAACTCCGCACTCCAGGATTGGACGCTCTAAGGCAGCAACTCTATCACTGCGCCACTGCGCTGGCCCTGAAGGGATAGGAGGGATAGTCGGGAAAGTGGTCCCTTCCCAGCCGAAAGCATCATCTATCTGTCCATTCGCTCCAGTGTGGTTCCTGACCCGCTGAGTTCCTCCAGCATTTGCTGCTCCATCCAGATCAGGCAGCATTAGAAACATAGAAAATAGGTGCAGGAGGAGGCCATTCGGCCCTTCGAGCCAGCACCGCCATTCATTGTGATCATGGCTGATCGTCCCCTATCAATAACCCGTGCCTGCCTTCTCCCCATATCCCTTGACTCCACTAGCCCCTAGAGCTCTATCTAACTCTCTCTTAAATCCATCCAGTGACTTGGCCTCCACTGCCCTCTGTGGCAGGGAATTCCACAAATTCACAACTCTCTGGGTGAAAAAGTTTTTTCTCACCTCAGTCTTAAATGACCTCCCCTTTATCGTGTTGGGATGGATGTCCAGGTAAATCTGACACGGTGAGACGTGGCTGACTTTGGAGTGAGACACGGTCATTGCAGGGAAGGGCCACGGCACTCTCCAGTTGAAGCATGCAGCGTCACGTAATCTCTCTTCCCCCCCCCCACGAGCCAACACTCGCACAACTGCAGCTGAAGCCCGTACATTCAACGCTAATTAGTGCTGAATTATGGAGCCGATTTGCCACAGGGTTCCAATCCCTGGGGAAGCTTTTTCTTTTCTGACAGAAATGCTTTGTGTTTCGGATCTCCGAGAGGCAGGAGAAATAAAAAATTGTCACCGGTGCATCATTACAGAGCAGCTTCCAAAATAGGATGAATATTACTCCAGGCCAAATAGCACACTTCGCTGAAGTCTACGGAGAGAGTTATTGGTGCGAACTCCATCATTCTGCAGATTGCCTATGTTGTATATCCCAGTGGAGAAAGGAGCATCTTTTGATATATCTCGAATAAAACTGTGAGGTGCTGCCCTCCCCGCCCCCTCCCACACACGCACCTTCAGTGTGACATTCAATGTCACCAAGGATCCTCGCATTACCCCATCTGGAAAACAAACCACCCTCAACCCGATTTGCAACCTGAGCATAAACTGGCTTATTTTTGACAATCAAACATAGAACAGTACAGTGTTCAAGGAGGAACTGCAGAGGCTGGAAAATCGAAGGTAGACAAAAATGCTGGAGAAACTCAGCGGGTGCAGCAGCATCTATGGAGCGAAGGAAATAGGCAACGTTTCGGGCCGAAACCCTTCCGGGTTTCGTCCCGAAACGTTGCCTATTTCCTTCCGGGTTTCGACCCGAAACGTTGCCTATTTCCTTTGTGTTTCGGCCCGAAACGTTGCCTATTTCCTTCGCTCCATAGATGCTGCTGCACCCGCTGAGTTTCTCCATCATTTTTTGTCTACCATAGAACATGAGGAAAAACTTTTTCACACAGAGAGTGGTGAATCTCTGGAACTCTCTGCCACAGAGGGTAGTTGACGCCAGTTCATTGGCTATATTTAAGAGGGAGTTAGATGTGGCCCTTGTGGCTAAAGGGATCAGGGGGTATGGAGAGAAGGCAGGTACGGGATACTGAGTTGGATGATCAGCCATGATCATATTGAATGGCGGTGCAGGCTCGAAGGGCCAAATGGCCTACTCCTGCACCTATTTTCTATGTTTCTATAGCATAGGAAGAGGCCCTTCGGCCCACTGTGTTCATGCCAAACATGGTGTAATGCTAAACTCATCTCCATCACCGACACATAATTCATATCTCTCCATTCCCTGCATATCCCTGTGCCCGTCTTGAAGGCTCTTAAATGCCACCATCATATCAGCCTCCACCATTATCCCAGGCAGCGCATTCCAGGCACCCAACAGCCTCAGTGGGAAAAAAAAAAACTTGGCCTGCACAAGGATTAGAATTTGGAGTGATAGGAATAGAATTAGGCCATTCGGCCCATCAAGTCTACTACGCCATTCAATCATGGCTGATCTATCTCTCCCTCCTAACCCCACTCTCCTGCCTTCTCCTCTTAAGCTCGGACACCCGCACTAATCAAAAATCTATCTATCTCTGCCTTAAAAATATCCACTGACTTGGCCTCCACAGCATTAGGGTTAGGGTTAGACTCTGCCACTAGTGGAAACATCCTCTCCACATCCACTCTATCCAGGCCTTTCACTATTCTGTAAGTTTCAATGAGGTCCCCCCTCATTCTCCTAAACGCCAGCGAGTTCAGGCCCAGCGCCGACAAACGCTCATCGTGGGTTAACCATCTCGTTTAAGCTTTGCCCGTCCGGTTTTAAAGCTATATCCTCAAGTTATAGATAGACCACAAAATTCTGGAGTAACTCAGCGGGTTGAGAAATGGAATAGGTGACATTTCAAGTCCTACAACGTGGAAACAGGCCCTTCGGCCGAACTTGCCCATGCTGACCAACATGCCCCCATCTACACTCGTACCGTGACATTAACATTTAAGGATTTGACATTTCCATCCTGGGAAAGAGGTTCTGACTGTCCGTGCTATCTATGCCTGTCATAATTGTATAAACATCTATCAAGACCCCCCCTCAGCCTCCAACGCCTCAGTGTGTTCTTCACAAGAACATAGAGGCAGGAGGCTTGGGACAGGTTCCGCTACTTAGAGTATTGCCCAACAACTGAGGCATCAGCTCAGGGCCGCAGCCTAACATGGAGCTAGAAGAATGATTTCAGGCAGGAAGATGGTCAGAACGGAAGCCATTCAACCCCATAAGCTGGAGTATTGTGTACAGTTTTGGTCTCCTAATTTGAGGAAGGACAGCCTTGTGATTCAGGCAGTGCAGCGTAGGTTCACCAGATTGATCCCTGGAATGGCGGGACTGTCATATGAGGAAAGATTGAAAAGACTAGGCTTGTATTCACTGGAGTTTAGAAGGATGAGGGGGATCTTATAGAAACATATAAAATTATAAAAGGACTGGACAAGCTAGATGCAGGAAAAAAGTTCCCAATGTTGGGCGAGTCCAGAACCAGGGGCCACACAGTCTTAGAATAAAGGGGAGGCCATTTAAGACTGAGGTGAGAAAAAACTTTTCCACCCAGAGAGTTGTGAATTTGTGGAATTCCCTGCCACAGAGGGCAGTGGAGGCCAAGTCAATGGATGGATTTAAGGGAGAGTTAGATAGAGCTCTAGGGGCTAGTGGAGTCAAGGGATATGGGGAGAAGGCAGGCACGGGTTATTGATTGGGGACGATCAGCCATGATCACAATGAATGGCGGTGCTGGCTCGAAGGGCCGAATGGCCTCCTCCTCCACCTATTTTCTATGTTTCTATGATCACCCTTCAAATCATCCCCACACAGACTTCAGCTTATAGAATGGCAGCACAGTGGCACAGCAGTAGAGTTGCTGCCTCACAGTTACAGAGACCCGGGTTCAAACTTTACTACATGTGCTGTCTGTAAGGAGTTTGCACGTTCTCCCTGTGACCATGTGGGTTTTCTCTGGGTGTTCCGGTTTCCTCCCATATTTTAAAGACGTGTGGGTTTGTAGGTTAATTGGCTTCTGTAAATGGCGTGATAGACTTGATGGGCCGAATGGCCTAATTCTACTCCTATTCCTTACGGACGAGGTGTTGGCAGGACTCGGGCCTGAGCTATAGGGTGAGGTTGAGCAGGCTAGGGCTTTGTTCCTTGGAGCGTAGGAGGATGAGGGGTGATCTTATAGAGGTGTATAAAATCATGAGAGGAGCAGATCAGGTACATGCAGAGTCTCTTGTCCAAAGTAGGGAAAATCAAGAACCATAGGACATAGGTTAGACAATAGACAATAGGTGCAGGAATAGGCCATTTGGCCCTTCGAACCAGCACCGCCATTCAATGTGATCACGGCTGATCATCCCCAATCAGTACCCCGTTCCTGCCTTCTCCCCATATCCCCTGACTCCTCTATCTTTAAGAGCCCTATCTAGCTCTCTCTTGAAAGCATCCAGAGAACCGGCCTCCACCGCCCTCTGAGGCAGAGAATTCCACAGACTCACCACTCTATGTGAGAAAAAATGTTTCCTCGTCTCCGTTCTAAATGGCTTACTCCTTATTCTTAAAGGTTAAGGTTAAGGTGAAGGGAGGAAAGATTTAAATAGGAACCTGAGGGGCAACACCAAGGGGTAGTGGGTGTATGGATACAAGCTGCCAGAGGAGGTAGCTGAGGGATGTACCATCATAACATTTAAGAGACATTTGGCCAGATACATAGATACATAGATACATAGAAAATAGGTGCAGGAGTAGGCCATTCGGCCCTTCGAGCCTGCACCGCCATTCAATATGATCATGACTGATCATCCAACTCAGTATCCCGTACCTGCCTTCTCTCCATACCCCCTGATCCCCTTAGCCACAAGGGCCACATCTAACTCCCTCTTAAATATAGCCAATGAACTGGCCTCAACTACCCTCTGTGGCAGAGAGTTCCAGAGATTCACCACTCTGTGTGAAAAAGTTTTTCCTCATCTCAGTCTTAAAGGATTTCCCCCTTATCCTTAAGCTGTGACCCCTTGTCCTGGACTTCCCCAACATGGATAGGATATGTTTAGATGGGACATTGGCCAAATGCAGGCAGATGGGACCAGTGTGGATGGGCAGGATGGGCAGATTGGGCCAAAGAGCCTGTTTCCTTTGCCTTATAACCATGTGTTTCAACGACTCAATGGAGAATAACAGAAGATTCTCAGTTTGCTTTGGACAATTTGCATCACTTGGAAGAAATGCCAGAGATGGCTCTAAACATTGGAGCAACTGTCAAAACATTAGCATAATATTAAATAAAATGGAATCTATTTCCCTTGACGCTGTCACTTTCTAATAACAAGCCGGAATATGCTGTTCTCTGCAAAATGCAGTCGAGTAGGCAATGGTCTCCGTGGCAACGCCATAGAAACGGCTAAAGGTACAACAGCCGAGCGGGGGGGGGGGGGGGTTAACCGGATTGCAGGTGATGGTCTACGGCATGTCACCCCCTTGAATCCCCACAGGGGTTGCCCCCAAGGCGGCCACTTGGTTACATCGCAACCCAGCACAGTGGCGCGGCAGTAGAGTTGCTGCCTCACAGCGTCAGAGTCCCTGGTTCGATCCTGACTACGGGTGCTGTCTGTACGGAGTTTGTACGTTCTCCCCGTGAGTTCTCTCCGAGATCTTTGGTCTCCTCCCACACTCCAAAGACGTGCAGGTTTGTAGGTTAATTGGCTTCTGTAAATTGTAAATTGTCCCTAGTGTGTGTGGGATAGTGCTAGTGTACGGGGTGATCGTTGGTTGGCGCGGACAAGAGGAACTTCAGTTCCAAGTAGCCCACTCCTTGGTTTAAGATGGTGATCCCTTTAATCAGGGGAAAAGTAAACACTCCACATATGTAGCCTATAGATATTTTCGTCATCTCTCACACTTCTACACATGAAGGAATGAAGTTGTGGCCCTACTGGGTCCTGCCCCCAGAGGAACCAGTCTGCTGAACATGCATAGAAACATAGAAAATAGGTGCAGGAGGAGGCCATTCGGCCCTTCGAGCCAGCACCACCATTCGTTGTGATCATGGCTGATCGTCCCCTATCAATAACCCGTGCCTGCCTTCTCCCCATATCCCTCGACTCCACTAGCCCCTAGAGCTCTATCTAACTCTCTCTTAAATCCATCCAGTGACTTGGCCTCCACTGCCCTCTGTGGCAGGGAATTCCACAAATTCACAACTCTGGGAGAAAAAGTTTTTTCTCACCTCAGTCTTAAATGACCTCCCCTTTATTCTAAGGCTGTGTGTGGCCCCTGGTTCTGGACTCGCCCAACATTGGGAACATTTTTCCTGCATCTAGCTTGTCCAGTCCTTTTATAATTTTATATGTTTCTATAAGAACCCCCCCCTCATCCTTCTAAACTCCAGTGAATACAAGCCTAGTCTTTTCAATCTTTCCTCATATGACAGTCCCGCCATCCCAGGGATCAATCTGGTGAACCTACGCTGCACTGCCTCAATCACAAGGATGTCCTTCCTCAAATCAGGAGACCAAAACTGTACGCAATACTCCAGATGTGGTCTCACCAGAGCCCTATACAACGGCATCACTGCATCAGCTTCATCACCTGTGCTCCTTCAGCTTCAGGGAGAGGTTCAGTTGAGGCTAGTGGAATCAAGGGATATGGGGAGAAGGCAGGCACGGGTTATTGATAGGGGACGATCAGCCGTGATCACAATGAATGGCGGTGCTGGCTCAAAGGGCCGAATAGCCTCCTCCTGCACCTATTTTCTATGTTTCTATGATGCTGACCATGATCACTAGTTCTATCCTACACACTAGGGACAGTTTACAGAAGTCAATTAACCTACAGACATGCACTTCTTTGGAATGTGGGAGGAAACCAGAGCACCAGGAGGAGACCCACGTGGTCACAGGGAGAAGGTACAAACTGGGTCCAGACAGGATTGAAGCTGGATTTCTGGCGCTGTGGGGCAGCAACACTACCACTGTACAGCTGTTGGACTCTAATCGTGCATGGTTTAATATAGATTTGAACATTTTCACAAGAATGGTCAGCAGGCTGACAGCTTGGTCGTCCAGTTTTCTCACTCTCTCCCCTCTTGAATTGCTGCACTACAACTGATGCCTTGCAAAGGGCAGGATTTGTTCCAGCTTTGTGGGAAACAATAGCCGGAGTTTCCACCATCACAAAAGCCTCTGCATTCACAGCTCTGGGAAGCCAGTCATCAGAGCCTGGGGATTTGTAGGCTCATTAGTGTTAGCAAAGAAACACTACAGGAGAAGTTCATTCCTTTGATTCCCTCATTTGCACTGGACCCTTGGTGCTCCTGCATTTCTGGGAGGTTTCTTTTATGCCTTTTTCCTGTAAAGGCAGGCACAGTAATTGTTTAATTCCTCTGCCATTTCTCCACTGCCCATCATAAATTCTCCTGGCTCTCGAGGGACACACATGTCCCAGCTGCGATTCTTCCATTTGGCTGACTTACAGAAGCTCGTACAATGTGGTTTATGGTTTCTCACCAGATCGCTCTTAAATCCTTCGTACCCTTTACGCATCCTTTCCTCAACTCAACCTTCCATCCTGATATCTACTACTTTTAGCAGCAACCTTCCTCAAGTGTAATACTTGCCTCGTATATTGCTCTTTTAAACCATGGTTGAACCTCTTTCCTTTAGACTTTATACACACTCTGCGGAAACAGGCCGTTCGGCCCACCGAGTCAAAAGATTCATAGAATATAGAAGAGTACAGTACTGGAACAGGCCCTTGGACTCACAATGCCCATGCCAAGCATGATGCCAAGTTTAACATATCCCTGCATTATCCATGTGCCTATCTAAAAACCTCTTAAATGCCACGATGGTATCTGCGCCCATGACCTAGCCTGGCAGCATGCTCCAGGAACACAGCAATCTCTGCATGAAAACATCTGCTACACACATCTCCTTCAAACTTTGGCCCTTTCACCTTCAAACTAGGGCCTCTAGTCTTTGACATTTCACCCAGGAATGACTGACTGTCCACCCTATCTCTGCCCCTCATCATTTTTATATACTTCTATCTGATCTCCCCTCAGCATCTGACGGTCCAGGGAACATTTTCCTGACTCTTGCCTGTCCAATCCGTTAAGAATTGTATATGTTTCTATAAGATATCCTCTCATCCTTCTAAATTCCAGTGAATACAAGCTCAGTCGACACATTCTCTCATCATATGACAGTCCCGCCATCCCGGGAATTAACCTGGTGAACCTACGCTGCACTCCCTCAATCGCAAGAATGTCCTTCCTCAAATTAGGAGACCAAAATTCCAGGTGCGAGAGCCTTGTACAACTGCAGTAGGACCTCCTTGCTCCCATACTCAGCTCCTCTTGTGATGAAGGCCAACATGCCATTAGCTTTTTTCCACTGCCTGTTGTACCTGCATGCTTGCTTTCAGCAATGATTTCTGGAAGCTATATTTGGAGGATAATCCTGTTGACCCTGGTTTGGGGCCAGGTTTATTCCCAGGTAGTTAGTTGGTGGCCAGAGACATCGAGCTTGCCAGACCTCTGTAACTCACCAGCTGTGATGCAGCAAATGCTGAATTATTGAACAGCATCACACAGCAACATGGCTCGGCTTAATGAAATGTTTCTTCACAGTTAGTGAATTAACATCGAACCCGCAGCGCTTGAGGTGGGGCTAATTGTTCCAGCGGAACCATCCTGGAACATGGAAGCGGTGGGAGATCACGCTGCGTCATCAGTCAGTCAGTCAGTCAGGTTGTGGAGGACAATCATCTTACCGCCTGCTCTCTCCCTCACAAATTACCAATCTGCTTCCCAATCCTCACCTCTGTAATTGTTCCCCCCCTCTGCCACGGGTACCTTGTAATCCCGTGCTCCATGGTCGGATAGTCGGCGACCAAACCGTCTCCCCCACCTGGTTTGCCAGGTGAGGAGGGGGGGCTGTGGACCCCCCCCAGCAAGGCCCAAAACAAGACCTGTCAAAGGGCGGATGAGCTCCTAGCGAGCCAATGGCCATCCACACTTCAGTAGAAG
Source organism: Malacoraja senta (assembly GCA_038087875.1). Lineage (NCBI taxonomy): Eukaryota > Metazoa > Chordata > Chondrichthyes > Rajiformes > Rajidae > Malacoraja > Malacoraja senta. The sequence continues at coordinate 5,659 of JAXLNO010004113.1, read as the reverse complement.
CTGCGATCACCGTTGTACATTGCGTTGTATGGCACCGTGCCCGCTGATGTTTTCAACGATAATAATTAGGGAAACAAAGAACTTCATAGAAACACAGCAAATAGGTGCAGGAGTAGGCCATTCAGCCCTTCGAGCCAGCACCATCATTCAATATGATCATCCAGAATCAGTACCCCGTTCCTGCTTTCTCCCCATTTCCCTTGATTCCGTTAGCCCTAAGAGCTAAATCTAACTCTCTCTTGAAAACATCCAATGAATCGGCCTCCACCGCCTTCTGTGGCAGAGAATTCCACCGATTCACAACTCTCTGGGTGAAGAGGTTTTTCCTCATCTCCGTCCTAAATGGCCGACCCCTTATTCTTAAACTGTGACCCCTGGTTCTGGACTCTTCCCCCCAACATGGGGGACATTCTTCCTGCATCCAGCCTGTCCAATCCCTTAAGAATTTTATATGTTTCTCTAAGATCCCCTTCTAAATTCTAATGAATACAAGCCCAACTGCAGATGCTGGTTTATACCAAAGAGAGATACAAAGTGCTGGAGTAACTCAGCGGGTCAGGCAAAGGGTGGCATGGGCAGATGGTGCAATGCAAGGGGGTGGCATGGTGCCAAAGGGGGGGTTGCCTTGGTGCCCAAAGGCAGTGCCATGGAGGGCACACAGTGTCACGTTAGCACCATGGTACCAGAGGGCATAATGCCAAGGTGGGGACCATGGAACCACAGTGCCAAAGTAGAACCATGTACCATAGGGCATATACCAAGGGGTAGCATGGTGCCAGAGGGCATAGTGTCAAAGTTGAACCAGTTACGAGAGGGTATAATGCCATGCGGTGTCATGGAGCCAGAGGGCATAGTGCCAGGGTGGCAGTATGGTGCCAGATGGCAAAGTGCCAAGGTAGAACCATAGGGCATGGAGCCAAGTGGTGGCATGGTGCCATCATTCCACACAGCACGGAGGGATTGCCTGCACTGTTTACTCCTGCGTTCTCCCCACCTCCTTGCCCTCATGTGGACTGACGGTGGGAGCATCGGGCAGAGCTGCATAAATGGAGCCATGTGAAATGCACAGAGGCGCGAGCGGGAAGTCCATGGATTGGAAGCGTTAACAAGTAACTCGGATGGCCCTCTTTAGTTTAGCAACGAAGATGGGTGCAACCTGCCACCCTATCGCACCTCAGAGAAAAATCCGGAACTATTAGATGCTCCTCTGTCAGAAGGTTAAACTGCTGGTGATCCTGAAACACTCCCGTTGCCCGACACAGTGGCACAGCGGGTAGTGCAGCTGCCTCACAGGCGCCAGAGACCCAGGTTCACTCTTGACCTCAGGTGCTGTCTGTATGGAGTTTGTACCTTCTCAAGTGTTCAAGTGAGTTTATTGTCATGTGTCCCTGATAGGACAATGACATTCTTTGCTTCAGCACAACAGAACATAGATACATAGATACGTAGAAAATAGGTGCAGGAGTAGGCCATTCGGCCCTTCGAGCCTGCACCGCCATTCAATATGATCATGGCTGATCATCCAACTCAGTATCCCGTACCTGCCTTCTCTCCATATCTCCATAACATAGTAGGCATTTACTACAAAACAGATCAGTGTGTCCCCGTGACCTGCGTGGGTTTGCTCCGAGATCTTCGGTTTCCTCCCACACTCGAAAGACGTGCAGGTTTGTAGGTGAATTGGCTCGGTAAATGTGAAACTTGTCCCTGGTGGGTATAGGATAGTGTTAGTGTGCGGGGATCGCTGGTCAGCGCGGACATGGTGGGCCGGCGGGGCCTGTTTCCGTGCTGTATCTCTAAACTAAACTAAAATAAACTCGGTGCAAAAAAAAACAATGCAGAGCCATTTAAAATCAAGCGTAGGTGGAGAAGCCAAGGAGAGGGATTGTTAAATTATTCTTCAAGGTTGTGTTTCCATGGTGACAGAGACAGAGCTCCCAGACTGGCAACGAGCCTCCCTTCACCTGCCTAGCTGTGCAAACTGCGGGATCCGGAGAACCCTGGGAGATGGGTTATGCAGCATCAGTGTGGCATCATCAGACATAGACGGACCAACAGCACTGGGGCAGGTGCCAATGTCTTGGACCCATGGTTTAGTTTGGAGATACAGCGTGAAAACAGGCCGTTCGGCCCACCGAGTCTGCGCCGACCCAGAGATCCACGCACACTAGCTCTATCCTACACACACACACACACACACACACAGACAGACACACACACACACACACACACGCACACGGGACAATCTACAATTTTACCAAAGCCAATTAACGTACAAACTTGCACGTCTTTGGAGTGTGGGAGGAAGCCGGAACACCCGGGAAAAACCCAAACACAGCCGCAGGGAGAATGTACAAAGTCCGTACAGACAGCACCCACAGTCAGGATGGAACCCGGGACTCTGGCGCTGTGGGGCATCAAGTCTGTGCTGCCCTCGACACAACTTGCCCTGATCTGGAACGGCCCTATTGCTCGTCAACTCAACTCAACGCGCTCAAGGACATCACAACTTTCCCAGCACTCCCCGCATGTAACCGAGACCCTCATTCATGGTCCCAGTAAGGACTAGGAGCAGAATGAGGCCATTAGGCCCATCAAGTCTATTCAAGCCGCATTGAATCAGAGACGATCTATCTTTCCCTCTCAACCCCATCCGATCACCCATCAACACTAGTTCTATCCTACACACTTGAGGGCCAATTAACCTACAAACCCACACACCTTTGGGATGTGGGAGGTAACCGGAGCACCCAGGAAACCCATGCGGTAACGGGGAAGAACGTGCAAACTCCACACAGACAGCACCTGTAGTAAGGATTGAACGTGGGTCTCTGGCGTTGTAAGGCAGCAACTCCACCGCTGCACCACAACTCAGTGTCTGTTCTTTAGGTGGGTGGGGGAGAGGTGGGTTGGGGGAGAGGTGGGTTGGGGGAGAGGTGGGTTGGGGGAGAGGTGGGTTGGGGGAGAGGTGGGTTGGGGGAGAGGTGGGTTGGGGGAGAGGTGGGTTGGGGGAGAGGTGGGTTGGGGGAGAGGTGGGTTGGGGGAGAGGTGGGTTGGGGGAGAGGTGGGTTGGGGGAGAGGTGGGTTGGGGGAGAGGTGGGTTGGGGGAGAGGTGGGTTGGGGGAGAGGTGAGTGGGGGAGAGGTGGGTGAAGGAGGTGGGTGGGGGAGAGTGGGTGGGGGAGAGGTGGGTGGGGGAGAGGTGAGTGGGGGAGAGGTGGGTGAAGGAGGTGGGTGAAGGAGGTGGGTGGGGGAGAGGTGGGTGGGGGAGAGGTGGGTGGGGGAGAGGTGAGTGGGGGAGAGGTGGGTGAAGGAGGTGGGTGGGGGAGAGGTGGGTGGGGGAGAGGTGGGTGGGGGAGAGGTGGGTGGGGGAGAGGTGGGTGGGGGGGAGGTGGGTGGGGGGAGAGGTGGGTGGGGGGGAGGTGGGTGTGTGATGTAGGTGGAGGAGGGGGGGTGGGGAGGGGGGTGGGGGAGGGGGGAGGGGGTGGGGGAGGGGGGTGGGGAGGGCACTGAGCAGGGATGGAGATATAGACCACGTGACACAGTCCAATTAGCGTGGGTGCCTAATAATAAGAACTCATTGAAGCGCTAACTATAAGGGCAGCACGGCGGCACAGCGGTAGAGTTGCTGCCTCACAGCGCCAGACACCCAGGTTCAATCCTACTACGGGCGCTGTCTGTACAGAGTTTGCATGTTCTCCCTGTGACCCATGTGGGTTTTCTCAGGGTGCTCCGGTTTCCTCCTACACACCAAAGACGTACAGGTTTGCAGGTTAATTGGCTTGGGTAAAACTGTAACTTGTCCCCAGCGTGTAGGATAGTGTAAGCGCACGGGCATCGCTGGTCACCGCGGACTCGGTGGGCCGAAGGGCCTGTTTCTACGCTGTATCTCTAGACAGGATAATCAGACAGGCCCAGGCTCACTCCACACCACACACAGTTAAACAACAACTGCCCTCTGTTACTGTCACGTTGGTACTTTAGTGGCAACTGAACCGTCCTCTCACCAGCTACACTGGTCCTGACTTTCCATCTACCTTTAATCGGTCTTTATCACACTACATATTGAACATTTTATCCTTTCTCTGTACACTTGATTGTACCCTTCTTCATTGCAGAGTGTGTTCCAGTTAAAGGAAAGACCGCAATCTTAATTACAGTCATTTCTTTCACTTGCAAGCATAAACAAAAAGTGTTTCACTGTACCTCGACGTACGTCACCAAACCATCCCGACCGCCCCTCAACAATCTCTAGTGCCCCTACACACACCCTCTTCCACCCCCGCCACACGCTCACACACTCGCACTCCCTCACTCATACACGCTCATATACACACTCACTCACACACACGCACACTCCCTCACACATACACACTCACTCACACACACACGCTCACACTCCCTCACTCACATTCACTCACACATACACGCTCACAAACACACGCTCACACACTCGATCACACACACACACGCACTCACTCACCCTCACTCATTCACTCACATACACGCTCGCACACACACGCTCGCACACACACACACACTCCCTCACACACACACGCTCGCTCACACACACTCACATTCACTCACACACACACACGCGCTCACACACTCGATCACACACACAAGCTCACACACACGCACTCGCTCACCCTCTCACATTCACGCTTGCACACACACACACACTCGCACACACACACACTCACTCCCTCACACACACTCCCTCACACACACACACTCTCACTCTCACACACTCGCTCACACTCACACACACGCTCACACATACTTGCTCACACTCCCCTCATCACACACGCTCACACACACACTCCCCTCATCACACACACTCCCCCCCCTTCTCTGCTCTCACGACCTCTATCCCGTCTCCAATACTCCCACAGCATTCCATCCCAAGGGACCCAGCCCATTCCCAGTCATCTCTGCGCAAAGAATTCCTGAGAGAAAGCTAGAAAGATCAGTGTACGGATTGATGGTTGAAGACACGTTAAACAAATAGCTAATTTGCCGTCACAGGCAGCACAGAATCACAGGCATATTAGTTACTCAGCAGGTCGAGGTCTGGCTGGGTTTCTGCACAGGCCAATCTCAGCTGTGTACTGGTCACAGGCCCAGCACCACAGATGAAGAGCCATCACACAGTTGACACACTTGATTCACCCAGATCGATACAAAAAGTTAGAGTAACTCAGCGGGACAGGCAGCATCTGTGGAGAGAAGGAATGGGTGACGTTTCAGATCTTGTCTGCCTGTCCCGCTGAGTTACTCCAGCTCTTTGTGTCTATCTTCTGCTGATATCTATCCTGCTGTATACTTTGACAGAAACATTGACAATAGGTGTAGGCCATTCGGCCCATCACCACCATTAGATACAATCATGGCTGTTTATCCAAAATCAGTACCCCGTTCCTGCTTTCTCCCCCAAATCCTTTAGCCCCAAGAGGTAAATCTAACTCTCTTGAAAACATCCAGTGTTCCAGGCTTCCTCACAGTCCGTGACCCCAGCAATCTTGGTGTTATCTGCAAAAGCCAGTTCCAAATCCATACCGCCAAGTTGCTGTTAAACCCTGCACCTGACCCTTCTGGACCAGGCTTCCTACCACAGGGGACTTTATCAAATGCCTTCCCAAAATCCATGTAGACATTGCC
>JAXLNO010004112.1:176713-285280 GCA_038087875.1 Malacoraja senta | reverse complement strand
GAGTGTGTGTTGGGGGTAGAGTGTGTGTTGGGGGTAGAGTGTGTGTTGGGGGTAGAGTGTGTGTTGGGGGTAGAGTGTGTGTTCGGGGTAGAGTGTGTGCTGGGGTAGTGTGTGTGTTGGCGTAGAGTGTGTGTTGGGGGTAGAGTGTGTGTTGGGGTAGGGTGTCTGCTGGGGTAGAGTATGTGTTGGGGTAGAGTGTCTGCTGGGGTAGAGTGTGTGTTGGGGTAGAGTGTGTGTTGGGGCAGGGTGTGTGCTGGGCTAGCGTGTGTGTTAGGGTAGAGTGTGTGTTGGGGGTAGAGTGTGTGTTGGGGGGTAGAGTGTGTGTTGGGGGTAGAGTGTGTGTTGGGGGGTAGAGTGTGTATTGGGGGGTAGAGTGTGTGTTGGGGGGTAGAGTGTGTGTTGGGGGTAGAGTGTCTGCTGGGGTAGAGTGTGCGTTGGGGTAGAGTGTGTGTTGGGGGGAAGAGTGTCTGCTGGGGTAGAGTGTGTGTTGGGGTAGAGTGTGTGTTGGGCGGTAGAGTGTCTGCTGGGTTAGAGTGTGTGCTGGGGTAGAGTGTGTGTTGGGGGTAGAGTGTGTGTTGGGGTGTAGAATGTCTGCTGGGGTAGTGTGTGTGTTGGGGTAGAGTGTGTGTTGGGGGCAGAATGTGTGTTGGGGGGTAGTGTGCGTGTTGGGGGTAGTGTGTGTGTTGGGGGTAGAGTGTGTGTTGGGGGTAGAGTGTGTGTTGGGGGGTAGTGTGTGTGTTGGGGGGTAGTGTGTGTGTTGGGGGGTAGAGTGTGTGTTGGGGTAGTGTGTTTGTTGGCGTAGAGTGTGTGTTGGGGGTAGAGTGTGTGTTCGGGTAGTGTGTGTTGGGGTAGAGTATGTGTTGGGGTAGAGTGTCTGCTGGGGTAGAGTGTGTGTTGGCGTAGAGTGTCTGCTGGGGTAGAGTATGTGTTGGGGTAGAGTGTCTGCTGGGGTAGAGTGTGTGTTGGCGTAGAGTGTGTGTTGGGGGGTAGAGTGTGTGTTGGGGGTAGAGTGTGTGTTGGGGGTAGAGTGTGTGTTGGCGTAGAGTGTGTGTTGGGGGGTAGAGTGTGTGTTGGGGTAGAGTGTGTGTTGGGGTAGAGTGTGTGTTGGGGGGTAGAGTGTGTGTTGGGGTAGAGTGTCTGCTGGGGTAGCATGTATGTTGGGGTAGAATGTGTGTTGGGGTAGAGTGTGTGTTGGGGTAGAGTGTATGTTGGGGTAGAGTGTGTGTTGGGGTAGAGTGTGTGTTGTGGTAGAGTCTCTGCTGGGGTAGAGTGTGTGTTGGGGTAGAGTGTGTGTTGGGGTAGAGTGTGTGTTGGGGTAGAGTGTGTGTTGGGGTAGAGTGTGTGTTGGGGAAGAGTCTCTGCTGGGGTAGAGTATCTGCTGGGGTAGAGTCTCTGCTTGGGTAGAGTGTGTGTTGGGGTAGAGTGTGTGTTGGGCTAGTCTCTGCTGGGGTAGTGTGTGTTGGGGGTAGAGTGCGTGCTGGGGGGTAGAGTGTGTGCTGGGGTAGAGTGTCTGCTGGGGTAGAGTGTGTGCTAGGGGGTAGAGTGTGTGTTGGGGGGTAGAGTGTCTGCTGGGGTAGCGTGTGTGCTGGGGGGTAGAGTGTGTGTTGGGGGGTAGAGTGTCTGCTGGGGTAGAGTGTGTGCTGGGGTAGAGTGTGTGTTGGGGTAGAGTGTTTGTTGGGGGTACAGTGTGTGTTGGGGTAGAGTGTGTGTTGGGGTAGAGTGTCTGCTGGGGTAGAGTGTGTGTTGGGGTAGAGTGTGTGTTGGGGTAGAGTGTGTGTTGGGGTAGAGTGTGTGTTGGGGTAGAGTCTCTGCTGGGGTACAGTGTGTGTTGGGGTAGAGTGTGTGTTGGGGTAGAGTGTGTGTTGGGGTAGAGTGTGTGTTGGGGTAGAGTGTGTGTTGGGGTAGAGTGTGTGTTGGTGTAGAGTGTGTGCTCGGGTAGAGTGTGTGTTGGGGTAGAGTCTCTGCTGGGGTAGAGTGTGTGCTGGGGTAGAGTGTGTGTTGGGGGTAGTGTGTGTGTTGGGGTGTAGAATGTCTGCTGGGAAAGTTTGTGTGTTGGGGTAGAGTGTGTGTTGGGGGCAGAGTGTGTGTTGGTGGGTAGTGTGTGTGTTGGGGGGTAGTGTGTGTGTTGGGGGTAGAGTGTGTGTTGGGGGTAGAGTGTGTGTTGGGGGTTAGAGTATGTTGGGGGTAGAGTGTGTGTTGGGGGGTAGTGTGTGTGTTGGGGGGAAGTGTGTGTGTTGGGGGGTAGAGTGTGTGTTGGGGTAGTGTGTGGGTTGGCGCAGAGTGTGTGTTGGGGGTAGAGTGTGTGTTCGGGTAGTGTGTGTTGGGGTAGAGTATGTGTTGGGGTAGATGGTCTGCTGGGGTAGAGTGTGTGTTGGCGTAGAGTGTCTGCTGGGGTAGAGTGTGTGTTGGCGTAGAGTGTGTGTTGGGGGGTAGAGTGTGTGTTGGGGTAGAGTGTGTGTTGGGGTAGAGTGTGTGTTGGGAGGTAGAGTGTATGTTGGGGTAGAGTGTCTGCTGGGGTAGCGTGTATGTTGGGGTAGAGTGTGTGTTGGGGTAGAGTGTGTGTTGGGGTAGAGTGTGTGTTGGGGTAGAGTGTGTGTTGGGGTAGAGTGTGTGTTGGGGTAGAGTGTGTGTTGGGGTAGAGTCTCTGCTGGGGTAGAGTGTGTGTTGGGGTAGAGTGTGTGTTGGGGTAGAGTGTGTGTTGGGGTAGAGTGTGTGTTGGTGTAGAGTGTGTGCTGGGGCAGAGTGTGTGTTGGGGTAGAGTCTCTGCTGGGGTAGAGTCTCTGCTGGGGTAGAGTCTCTGCTTGGGTAGAGTGTGTGTTGGGGTAGAGTGTGTGTTGGGCTAGTCTCTGCTGGGGTAGTGTGTGTTGGGGGTAGAGTGTGTGCTGGGGGGTAGAGTGTGTGCTGGGGTAGAGTGTCTGCTGGGGTAGAGTGTGTGCTGGGGTAGAGTGTGTGCTGGGGTAGAGTGTGTGTTGGGGTAGAGTGTGTGTTGGGGTACAGTGTGTGTTGGGGTAGAGTGTGTGTTGGGGTAGAGTGTCTGCTGGGGTAGAGTGTGTGTTGGGGTAGAGTGTGTGTTGGGGTAGAGTGTGTGTTGGGGTAGAGTGTGTGTTGGGGTAGAGTGTGTGTTGGGGTAGAGTGTGTGTTGGGGTAGAGTGTGTGTTGGGGTAGAGTGTGTGTTGGGGTAGAGTCTCTGCTGGGGTACAGTGTGTGTTGGGGTAGAGTGTGTGTTGGGGTAGAGTGTGTGTTGGGGTAGAGTGTGTGTTGGGGTAGAGTGTGTGTTGGGGTAGAGTGTGTGATGGTGTAGAGTGTGTGTTGGGGTAGAGTGTGTGTTGGGGTAGAGTGTGTGTTGGTGTAGAGTGTGTGTTGGGGTAGAGTGTGTGTTGGTGTAGAGTGTGTGCTGGGGTAGAGTGTGTGTTGGGGTAGTCTCTGCTGGGGTAGAGTATGTTGGGGTAGAGTGTGTGTTGGGGTGTAGAGTCTGCTGGGGTAGAGTGTGTGTTGTGGGTAGAGTGTGTGTTGGGGTGTAGAGTGTCTGCTGGGGTAGTGTGTGTGTTGGGGTAGAGTGTGTGTTGGGGGTACAGTGTGTGTTGGGGGTAGAGTGTGTGTTAGGGGTAGAGTGTGTGTTGGGGGTAGAGTGTGTTGGGGGGTAGAGTGTGTGCTGGGGTAGAGTGTGTGTTGGGGGTAGAGTGTGTGTTGGGGGGTAGAGTGTGTGTTCGGGGTAGAGTGTGTGCTGGGGTAGTGTGTGTGTTGGCGTAGAGTGTGTGTTGGGGGTAGAGTGTGTGTTGGGGTAGAGTGTCTGCTGGGGTAGAGTATGTGTTGGGGTAGAGTATGTGTTGGGGTAGAGTGTCTGCTGGGGCAGAGTGTGTGTTGGGGTAGAATGTGTGTTGGGGTAGGGTGTGTGCTGGGCTAGAGTGTGTGTTGGGGGGTAGAGTGTGTGTTGGGGGGTAGAGTGTGTATTGGGGGGTAGAGTGTGTGTTGGGGGGAAGAGTGTGTGTTGGGGGGTAGAGTGTCTGCTGGGGTAGAGTGTCTGCTGGGGTAGAGTGTGTGTTGGGGTAGAGTGTGTGTTGGGGGGTAGAGTGTCTGCTGGGGTAGAGTGTGTGCTGGGGTAGAGTGTGTGCTGGGGTAGAGTGTGTGCTGGGGTAGAGTGTGTGTTGGGGGGTAGAGTGTCTGCTGGGGTAGAGTGTGTTGGGGGTAGAGTGTGTGTTGGGGTGTAGAATGTCTGCTGGGGTAGTGTGTGTGTTGGGGTAGAGTGTGTGTTGGGGGCAGAGTGTGTGTTGGGGGGTAGTGTGTGTGTTGGGGGGTAGTGAGTGTGTTGGGGGCAGAGTGTGTGTTGGGGGTAGAGTGTGTGTTGGGGGTTAGAGTGTGTTGGGGGTAGAGTGTGTTTTGGGGGGTAGTGTGTGTGTTGGGGGGTAGAGTGTGTGTTGGGGTAGTGTGTGTGTTGGCGTAGAGTGTGCGTTGGGGGTAGAGTGTGTGTTCGGGTAGTGTGTGTTGGGGTAGAGTGTCTGCTGGGGTAAGTGTCTGCTGGGGTAGAGTATGTGTTGGGGTAGAGTGGTCTGCTGGGGTAGAGTGTGTGTTGACGTAGAGTGTGTGTTGGGGGGTAGAGTGTGTGTTGGGGGTAGAGTGTGTGTTGGGGGTAGAGTGTGTGTTGGCGTAGAGTGTGTGTTGGGGGGTAGAGTGTTTGTTGGGGTAGAGTGTGTGTTGGGGTAGAGTGTGTGTTGGGGTAGAGTGTGTGTTGGGGTAGAGTGTGTGTTGGGGTAGAGTGTGTGTTGGGGTAGAGTGTGTGTTGGTGTAGAGTGTGTGCTGGGGTAGAGTGTGTGTTGGGGTAGAGTCTCTGCTGGGGTAGAGTCTCTGCTTGGGTAGAGTGTGTGTTGGGGCAGAGTGTGTGTTGGGGTAGAGTGTCTGCTGGGGTAGAGTGTGTGCTGGGGTAGAGTGTGTGTTGGGGTAGAGTGTGTGTTGGGGGGTAGAGTGTCTGCTGGGGTAGAGTGTGTGTTGGGGGTACAGTGTGTGTTGGGGGGTAGAGTGTGTGTGGGGGGTAGAGTGTGTGTTGGGGGTAGAGTGTGTGTTGGGGGTATAGTGTGTGTTGGGGGTATAGTGTGTGTTGGGGGGTAGAGTGTGTGTTCCGGGTAGAGTGTGTGTTGGAGGTGTAGAGTGTGTGTTTGGGGGTAGAGTGTGTGTTGGGGAAGAGTGTGTGTGTTGGGGTAGTGTGTGTGTTGGGGGTAGAGTGTGTGTTGGGGGTAGAGTGTGTGTTGGGGTAGAGTGTCTGCTGGGGTAGAGTATGTGTTGGGGTAGAGTGTCTGCTGGGGTAGAGTGTCTGCTGGGGTAGAGTGTGTGTTGGCGTAGAGTGTGTGTTGGGGGGTAGAGTGTGTGTTGGGGTGTAGAGTGTGTGTTGGGGGGTAGAGTGTGTGTTGGGGTAGAGTGTGTGTTGGGGTAGAGTCTCTGCTGGGGTAGAGTCTCTGCTGGGGTAGAGTGTGTGTTGGGGTAGAGTGTGTGTTGGGGTAGAGTCTTTGCTGGGGTAGAGTCTCTGCTGGGGTAGAGTGTGTGTTGGGGTAGAGTGTGTGTTGGGGTAGAGTGTGTGTTGGGGTAGAGTGTGTGTTGGGGTAGAGTGTGTGTTGGGGTAGAGTGTGTGTTGGGGTAGAGTGTGTGTTGGGGTAGAGTCTCTGCTGGGGTAGAGTGTGTGTTGGGGTAGAGTCTCTGCTGGGGTAGAGTGTGTGTTGGGGTAGAGTGTGTGTTGGGGTAGAGTGTGTGTTGGGGTAGAGTGTGTGTTGGGGTAGAGTCTCTGCTGGGGTAGAGTGTGTGTTGGGGGTAGAGTGTGTGTTGGGGTAGAGTGTGTGTTGGGGTAGTGTCTGCTGAGGTAGAGTGTGTGTTGGGGTAGAGTCTCTGCTGGGGTAGAGTGTGTGTTAGGGTAGAGTGTGTGTTGGGGTAGAGTGTGTGTTGGGGTTGAGTGTGTGTTGGGGTAGATTGTGTGTTGGGGTAGAGTGTGTGTTGGGGTAGAGTGTGTGTTGGGGTAGAGTCTCTGCTGGGGTAGAGTGTGTGTTGGGGTAGAGTGTGTGTTGGGGTAGAGTGTGTGTTGGGGTAGAGTGTGTGTTGGGGTAGAGTGTGTGTTGGGGTAGAGTGTCTGCTGGGGTAGAGTGTGTGTTGGGGTAGAGTGTGTGTTGGGGTAGAGTGTGTGTTGGGGTAGAGTGTGTGTTGGGGGGTAGAGTGTGTGTTGGGGTAGAGTGTCTGCTGGGGTAGAGTGTGTGTTGGGGTAGAGTGTGTGTTGGGGTAGAGTGTGTGTTGGGGTAGAGTGTGAGTTGGGGTAGAGTCTCTGCTGGGGTACAGTGTGTGTTGGGGTAGAGTGTGTGTTGGGGTAGAGTGTGTGTCGGGGTAGAGTGTGTGTCGGGGTAGAGTGTTTGTCGGGGTAGAGTGTGTGTCGGGGTAGAGTGTGTGTTGGGGGAGAGTGTGTGTTGGGGTAGAGTGTGTGTTGGTGTAGAGTGTGTGCTGGGGTAGAGTGTGTGTTGGGGTAGAGTCTCTGCTGGGGTAGAGTCTCTGCTTGGGTAGAGTGTGTGTTGGGGTAGTCTCTGCTGGGGTAGAGTGTGTTGGGGGGTAGTGTGTGTGCTGGGGGGTAAAGTGTGTGCTGGGGTAGAGTGTGTGCTGGGGGGTAGAGTGTCTGCTGGGGTAGAGTGTGTGTTGGGGGTACAGTGTGTGTTGGGGAGTAGAGTGTCTGCAGGGGTAGAGTGTGTGCTGGGGTAGAGTGTGTGTTGGGGTAGAGTGTGTGTTGGGGTAGAGTGTGTGTTGGGGGGTAGAGTGCTGGGGTAGAGTGTGTGTTGTGGGTAGAGTGTGTGTTGGGGTGTAGAGTGTCTGCTGGGGTAGTGTGTGTGTTGGGGTAGAGTGTGTGTTGGGGGTAGAGTGTGTGTTGGGGGTAGAGTGTGTGTTGGGGTAGAGTGTGTGTTGGGGGTAGAGTGTGTGTTGGGGGTAGAGTGTGTGTTGGGGGTAGAGTGTGTGCTGGGGTAGTGTGTGTGTTGGCGTAGAGTGTGTGTTGGGGGTAGAGTGTGTGTTGGGGTAGGGTGTCTGCTGGGGTAGAGTATGTGTTGGGGTAGAGTGTCTGCTGGGGTAGAGTGTGTGTTGGGGCAGGGTGTGTGCTGGGCTAGCGTGTGTGTTAGGGTAGAGTGTGTGTTGGGGGTAGAGTGTGTGTTGGGGGGTAGAGTGTGTGTTGGGGGTAGAGTGTGTGTTGGGGGGTAGAGTGTGTATTGGGGGGTAGATTGTGTGTTGGGGTGTAGAGTGTGTGTTGGGGGGTAGAGTGTCTGCTGGGGTAGTGTGTCTGCTGGGGTAGAGTGTGCGTTGGGGTAGAGTGTGTGTTGGGGGGAAGAGTGTCTGCTGGGGTAGAGTGTGTGTTGGGGTAGAGTGTGTGTTGGGGGGAAGAGTGTCTGCTGGGGTAGAGTGTGTGTTGGGGTAGAGTGTGTGTTGGGGGGTAGAGTGTCTGCTGGGGTAGAGTGTCTGCTGGGGTAGAGTGTGTGCTGGGGTAGAGTGTCTGCTGGGGTAGAGTGTGTGTTGGCGTAGAGTGTGTGTTGGGGGGTAGAGTGTGTGTTGGGGTAGAGTGTGTGTTGGGGTAGAGTGTGTGTTGGGGGGTAGAGTGTGTGTTGGGGTAGAGTGTCTGCTGGGGTAGCGTGTATGTTGGGGTAGAGTGTGTGTTGGGGTAGAGTGTGTGTTGGGGTAGAGTGTGTGTTGGGGTAGAGTGTGTGTTGGGGTAGAGTCTCTGCTGGGGTAGAGTGTGTGTTGGGGTAGAGTGTGTGTTGGGGTAGAGTGTGTGTTGGGGTAGAGTGTGTGTTGGGGTAGAGTGTGTGTTGGTGTAGAGTGTGTGCTGGGGTAGAGTGTGTGTTGGGGTAGAGTCTCTGCTGGGGTAGAGTCTCTGCTGGGGTAGAGTCTCTGCTGGGGTAGTGTGTGTTGGGGGTAGAGTGTGTGCTGGGGGGTAGAGTGTGTGCTGGGGTAGAGTGTCTGCTGGGGTAGAGTGTCTGCTGGGGTAGAGTGTGTGCTGGGGTAGAGTGTGTGTTGGGGTAGAGTGTGTGTTGGGGTAGAGTGTGTGTTGGGGGGTAGAGTGTCTGCTGGGGTAGAGTGTGTGCTGGGGTAGTGTGTGTGTTGGGGTAGAGTGTGTGTTGGGGTAGAGTGTGTGTTGGGGTAGAGTGTCTGCTGGGGTAGAGTGTGTGTTGGGGTAGAGTGTGTGTTGGGGTAGAGTGTGTGTTGGGGTAGAGTGTGTGTTGGGGTAGAGTGTGTGTTGGGGTAGAGTCTCTGCTGGGGTACAGTGTGTGTTGGGGTAGAGTGTGTGTTGGGGTAGAGTGTGTGTTGGGGTAGAGTGTGTGTTGGGGTAGAGTGTGTGTTGGGGTAGAGTGTGTGTTGGTGTAGAGTGTGTGCTGGGGTAGAGTGTGTGTTGGGGTAGAGTCTCTGCTGGGGAGAGTGTGTGCTGGGGTAGAGTGTGTGTTGGGGGTAGTGTGTGTGTTGGGGTGTAGAATGTCTGCTGGGGTAGTGTGTGTGTTGGGGTAGAGTGTGTGTTGGGGGCAGAGTGTGTGTTGGGGGGTAGTGTGTGTGTTGGGGGGTAGTGTGTGTGTTGGGGGTAGAGTGTGTGTTGGGGGTAGTGTGTTGGGGTTAGAGTATGTTGGGGGTAGAGTGTGTGTTGGGGGGTAGTGTGTGTGTTGGGGGGTAGTGTGTGTGTTGGGGGGTAGAGTGTGTGTTGGGGTAGTGTGTGTGTTGGCGTAGAGTGTGTGTTGGGGGTAGCGTGTGTGTTCGGGTAGTGTGTGTTGGGGTAGAGTATGTGTTGGGGTAGAGTGTCTGCTGGGGTAGAGTGTGTGTTGGCGTAGAGTGTCTGCTGGGGTAGAGTATGTGTTGGGGTAGAGTGTCAGCTGGGGTAGAGTGTGTGTTGGCGTAGAGTGTGTGTTGGGGGGTAGAGTGTGTGTTGGGGGGTAGAGTGTGTGTTGGGGGTAGAGTGTGTGTTGGGGGTAGAGTGTGTGTTGGCATAGAGTGTGTGTTCGGGGGTAGAGTGTGTGTTGGGGTAGAGTGTGTGTTGGGGTAGAGTGTGTGTTGGGGGGTAGAGTGTATGTTGGGGTAGAGTGTCTGCTGGGGTAGCATGCATGTTGGGGTAGAGTGTGTGTTGGGGTAGAGTGTGTGTTGGGGTAGAGTGTGTGTTGGGGTAGAGTGTGTGTTGGGGTAGAGTGTGTGTTGGGGTGGAGTCTCTGCTGGGGTAGAGTCTCTGCTGGGGTAGAGTGTGTGTTGGGGTAGAGTGTGTGTTGGGGTAGAGTGTGTGTTGGGGTAGAGTGTGTGTTGGTGTAGAGTGTGTGCTGGGGTAGAGTGTGTGTTGGGGTAGAGTCTCTGCTGGGGTAGAGTCTCTGCTGGGGTAGAGTCTCTGCTTGCGTAGAGTGTGTGTTGGGGTAGAGTGTGTGTTGGGCTAGTCTCTGCTGGGGTAGTGTGTGTTGGGGGTAGAGTGTGTGCTGGGGGGTAGAGTGTGTGCTGGGGTAGAGTGTGTGCTGGGGTAGAGTGTGTGCTGGGGTAGAGTGTGTGCTGGGGTACAGTGTGTGTTGGGGTAGAGTGTGTGTTGGGGTAGAGTGTCTGCTGGGTAGAGTGTGTGTTGGGGTAGAGTGTGTGTTGGGGTAGAGTGTGTGTTGGGGTAGAGTGTGTGTTGGGGTAGAGTGTGTGTTGGGGTAGAGTCTCTGCTGGGGTACAGTGTGTGTTGGGGTAGAGTGTGTGTTGGGGTAGAGTGTGTGTTGGGGTAGAGTGTGTGTTGGGGTAGAGTGTGTGTTGGGGTAGAGTGTGTGTTGGTGTAGAGTGTGTGTTGGGGTAGAGTCTCTGCTGGGGTAGAGTCTCTGCTTGGGTAGAGTGTGTGTTGGGGTAGAGTGTGTGTTGGGGTAGTCTCTGCTGGGGTAGAGTATGTTGGGGGTAGAGTGTGTGCTGGGGGGTAGCGTGTGTGCTGGGGTAGAGTGTGTGCTGGGGTAGAGTGTGTGCTGGGGTAGAGTGTGTGTTGGGGGTAGAGTGTGTGTTGGGGTGTAGAGTGTCTGCTGGGGTAGTGTGTGTGTTGGGGTAGAGTGTGTGTTGGGGGTACAGTGTGTGTTGTGGGTAGAGTGTGTGTGGGGTGTAGAGTGCCTGCTGGGGTAGTGTGTGTGTTGGGGTAGAGTGTGTGTTGGGGGTACAGTGTGTGTTGGGGGTAGAGTGTGTGTTGGGGTAGAGTGTGTGTTGGGGGGTAGAGTGTGTGCTGGGGTAGAGTGTGTGTTGGGGGTAGAGTGTGTGTTGGGGTAGAGTGTCTGCTGGGGTAGAGTATGTGTTGGGGTAGAGTGTCTGCTGGGGCAGAGTGTGTGTTGGGGTAGAATGTGTGTTGGGGTAGGGTGTGTGCTGGGCTAGAGTGTGTGTTGGGGTAGAGTGTGTGTTGGGGGGTATGGTGTGTGTTGGGGGTAGAGTGTGCGTTGGGGGGTAGAGTGTGTGTTGGGGGGTAGAGTGTGTATTGGGGGGTAGAGTGTGTGTTGGGGGGTAGAGTGTGTGTTGGGGGGTAGAGTGTCTGCTGGGGTAGAGTGTCTGCTGGGGTAGAGTGTGTGTTGGGGTAGAGTGTGTGTTGGGGGGTAGAGTGTCTGCTGGGGTAGAGTGTGTGCTGGGGAAGAGTGTGTGCTGGGGTAGAGTGTGTGCTGGGGTAGAGTGTGTGTTGGGGGGTAGAGTGTCTGCTGGGGTAGAGTGTGTTGGGGGTAGAGTGTGTGTTGGGGTGTAGAATGTCTGCTGGGGTAGTGTGTGTGTTGGGTAGTGTGTGTGTTGGGGTAGAGTGTGTGTTGGGGGCAGAGTGTGTGTTGGGGGGTAGTGTGTGTGTTGGGGGGTAGTGAGTGTGTTGGGGGTAGAGTGTGTGTTGGGGGTAGAGTGTGTGTTGGGGGTTAGAGTGTGTTGGGGGTAGAGTGTGTTTTGGGGGGTAGTGTGTGTGTTGGGGGGTAGAGTGTGTGTTGGCGTAGAGTGTGCGTTGGGGGTAGAGGGTGTGTTCGGGTAGTGTGTGTTGGGGCAGAGTGTCTGCTGGGGTAGAGTGTCTGCTGGGGTAGTGTATGTGTTGGGGTAGAGTGTCTGCTGGGGTAGAGTGTGTGTTGACATAGAGTGTGTGTTGGGGGGTAGAGTGTGTGTTGGGGGTAGAGTGTGTGTTGGGGGTAGAGTGTGTGTTGGGGGGTGTAGAGTGTGTGTTGGGGGTAGAGTGTTTGTTGGGGTAGAGTGTGTGTTGGGGTAGAGTGTGTGTTTGGGTAGAGTGTGTGTTGGGGTAGAGTGTGTGTTGGGGTAGAGTGTGTGTTGGTGTAGAGTGTGTGCTGGGGTAGAGTGTGTGTTGGGGTAGAGTCTCTGCTGGGGTAGAGTCTCTGCTTGGGTAGAGTGTGTGTTGGGGTAGAGTGTGTGTTGGGGTAGAGTGTGTGTTGGGGTAGAGTGTCTGCTGGGGTAGAGTGTGTGCTGGGGTAGAGTGTATGTTGGGGTAGAGTGTGTGTTGGGGGGTAGAGTGTCTGCTGGGGTAGAGTGTGTGTTGGGGGTACAGTGTGTGTTGGGGGGTAGAGTGTGTGTGGGGGGTAGAGTGTGTGTTGGGGGTAGAGTGTGTGTTGGGGGTATAGTGTGTGTTGGGGGGTAGAGTGTGTGTTCGGGGTAGAGTGTGTGTTGGAGGTGTAGAGTGTGTGTTTGCGGGTAGAGTGTGTGTTGGGGAAGAGTGTGTGCTGGGGGGTACTGTGTGTGTTGGGGTAGTGTGTGTGTTGGGGGTAGAGTGTGTGTTGGGGGTAGAGTGTGTGTTGGGGGTTAGAGTGTGTTGGGGGTAGAGTGTGTTTTGGGGGGTAGTGTGTGTGTTGGGGGGTAGAGTGTGTGTTGGGGTAGTGTGTGTGTTGGCGTAGAGTGTGCGTTGGGGGTAGAGTGTGTGTTCGGGTAGTGTGTGTTGGGGTAGAGTGTCTGCTGGGGTAGAGTGTCTGCTGGGGTAGAGTATGTGTTGGGGTAGAGTGTCTGCTGGGGTAGAGTGTGTGTTGACGTAGAGTGTGTGTTGGGGGGTAGAGTGTGTGTTGTGGGTAGAGTGTGTGTTGGGGTAGAGTGTGTGTTGGGGTAGCGTGTGTGTTGGGGTAGCGTGTGTGTTGGGGTAGAGTGTGTGTTGGGGTAGAGTGTGTGTTGGTGTAGAGTGTGTGCTGGGGTAGAGTGTGTGTTGGGGTAGAGTCTCTGCTGGGGTAGAGTCTCTGCTTGGGTAGAGTGTGTGTTGGGGTAGAGTGTGTGTTGGGGTAGAGTGTCTGCTGGGGTAGAGTGTGTGCTGGGGTAGAGTGTGTGTTGGGGTAGAGTGTGTGTTGGGGGGTAGAGTGTCTGCTGGGGTAGAATGTGTGTTGGGGGTACAGTGTGTGTTGGGGGGTAGAGTGTGTGTGGGGGGTAGAGTGTGTGTTGGGGGTAGAATGTGTGTTGGGGGTATAGTGTGTGTTGGGGGGTAGAGTGTGTGTTCGGGGTAGAGTGTGTGTTGGAGGTGTAGAGTGTGTGTTTGGGGGTAGAGTGTGTGTTGGGGAAGAGTGTCTGCTGGGGTAGAGTGTGTGTTGGCGTAGAGTGTGTGTTGGGGGTAGAGTGTGTGTTGGGTGTAGAGTGTGTGTTGGGGGGTAGAGTGTGTGTTGGGGTAGAGTGTGTGTTGGGGTAGAGTCTCTGCTGGGGTAGAGTGTGTGTTGGGGTAGAGTGTGTGTTGGGGTAGAGTGTGTGTTGGGGTAGAGTCTTTGCTGGGGTAGAGTCTCTGCTGGGGTAGAGTGTGTGTTGGGGTAGAGTGTGTGTTGGGGTAGTGTGTGTTGGGGTAGAGTGTGTGTTGGGGTAGAGTGTGTGTTGGGGTAGAGTGTGTGTTGGGGTAGAGTCTCTGCTGGGGTAGAGTGTGTGTTGGGGTAGAGTGTGTGTTGGGGTAGAGTCTCTGCTGGGGTAGAGTCTCTGCTGGGGTAGAGTCTCTGCTGGGGTAGAGTGTGTGTTGGGGTAGAGTGTGTGTTGGGGTAGAGTGTGTGTTGGGGTAGAGTGTGTGTTGGGGTAGAGTGTGTGTTGGGGTAGAGTGTGTGTTGGGGTAGAGTCTCTGCTGGGGCAGAGTGTGTGTTGGGGGTAGAGTGTGTGTTCGGGTAGAGTGTGTGTTGGGGTAGAGTCTCTGCTGGGGTAGAGTGTGTGTTGGGGTAGAGTGTGTGTTGGGGTAGAGTCTCTGCTGGGGTAGAGTGTGTGTTGGGGGTAGAGTGTGTGTTGGGGTAGAGTGTGTGTTGGGGTAGAGTGTGTGTTGGGGTAGAGTCTCTGCTGGGGTAGAGTGTGTGTTGGGGGTAGAGTGTGTGTTCGGGTAGAGTGTGTGTTGGGGTAAAGTCTGCTGAGGTAGAGTGTGTGTTGGGGTAGAGTCTCTGCTGGGGTAGAGTGTGTGTTAGGGTAGAGTGTGTGTTGGGGTAGAGTGTGTGTTGGGGTAGAGTGTGTGTTGGGGTAGAGTGTGTGTTGGGGTAGAGTCTCTGCTGGGGTAGAGTGTGTGTTGGGGTAGAGTGTGTGTTGGGGTAGAGTGTGTGTTGGGGTAGAGTGTGTGTTGGGGTAGAGTGTGTGTTGGGGTAGAGTGTCTGCTGGGGTAGAGTATGTGTTGGGGTAGAGTGTCTGCTGGGGTAGAGTGTGTGTTGGCGTAGAGTGTGTGTTGGGGGGTAGAGTGTGTGTTGGGGTGTAGAGTGTGTGTTGGGGGGTAGAGTGTGTGTTGGGGTAGAGTGTGTGTTGGGGTAGAGTGTGTGTTGGGGTAGAGTCTCTGCTGGGGTAGAGTGTGTGTTGGGGTAGAGTGTGTGTTGGGGTAGAGTCTTTGCTGGGGTAGAGTCTCTGCTGGGGTAGAGTGTGTGTTGGGGTAGAGTGTGTGTTGGGGTAGAGTGTGTGTTGGGGTAGAGTGTGTGTTGGGGTAGAGTGTGTGTTGGGGTAGAGTGTGTGTTGGGGTAGAGTGTGTGTTGGGGTAGAGTCTCTGCTGGGGTAGAGTGTGTGTTGGGGTAGAGTGTGTGTTGGGGTAGAGTCTCTGCTGGGTAGAGTCTCTGCTGGGGTAGAGTCTCTGCTGGGGTAGAGTCTCTGCTGGGGTAGAGTGTGTGTTGGGGTAGAGTGTGTGTTGGGGTAGAGTGTGTGTTGGGGTAGAGTATGTGTTGGGGTAGAGTGTGTGTTGGGGTAGAGTCTCTGCTGGGGTAGAGTGTGTGTTGGGGGTAGAGTGTGTGTTCGGGTAGAGTGTGTGTTGGGGTAGAGTCTCTGCTGGGGTAGAGTGTGTGTTGGGGTAGAGTCTCTGCTGGGGTAGAGTGTGTGTTGGGGGTAGAGTGTGTGTTGGGGTAGAGTGTGTGTTGGGGTAGAGTGTGTGTTGGGGTAGAGTCTCTGCTGGGGTAGAGTGTGTGTTGGGGGTAGAGTGTGTGTTCGGGTAGAGTGTGTGTTGGGGTAGCGTCTGCTGAGGTAGAGTGTGTGTTGGGGTAGAGTCTCTGCTGGGGTAGAGTGTGTGTTAGGGTAGAGTGTGTGTTGGGGTAGAGTGTGTGTTGGGGTAGAGTGTGTGTTGGGGTAGATTGTGTGTTGGGGTAGAGTGTGTGTTGGGGTAGAGTGTGTGTTGGGGTAGAGTCTCTGCTGGGGTAGAGTGTGTGTTGGGGTAGAGTGTGTGTTGGGGTAGAGTGTGTGTTGGGGTAGAGTGTGTGTTGGGGTAGAGTCTCTGCTGGGGTAGAGTGTGTGTTGGGGTAGAGTGTGTGTTGGGGTAGAGTGTGTGTTGGGGTAGAGTGTGTGTTGGGGTAGAGTGTCTGCTGGGGTAGAGTATGTGTTGGGGTAGAGTGTCTGCTGGGGTAGAGTGTGTGTTGGCGTAGAGTGTGTGTTGGGGGGTAGAGTGTGTGTTGGGGTGTAGAGTGTGTGTTGGGGGGTAGAGTGTGTGTTGGGGTAGAGTGTGTGTTGGGGTAGAGTGTGTGTTGGGGTAGAGTCTCTGCTGGGGTAGAGTGTGTGTTGGGGTAGAGTGTGTGTTGGGGTAGAGTCTCTGCTGGGGTAGAGTGTGTGTTGGGGTAGAGTGTGTGTTGGGGTAGAGTGTGTGTTGGGGTAGAGTGTGTGTTGGGGTAGAGTGTGTGTTGGGGTAGAGTCTCTGCTGGGGTAGAGTGTGTGTTGGGGTAGAGTGTGTGTTGGGGTAGAGTCTCTGCTGGGGTAGAGTCTCTGCTGGGGTAGAGTCTCTGCTGGGGTAGAGTGTGTGTTGGGATAGAGTGTGTGTTGGGGTAGAGTGTGTGTTGGGGTAGAGTGTGTGTTGGGGTAGAGTGTGTGTTGGGGTAGAGTCTCTGCTGGGGTAGAGTGTGTGTTGGGGGTAGAGTGTGTGTTCGGGTAGAGTGTGTGTTGGGGTAGAGTCTCTGCTGGGGTAGAGTGTGTGTTGGGGTAGAGTCTCTGCTGGGGTAGAGTGTGTGTTGGGGGTAGAGTGTGTGTTGGGGTAGAGTGTGTGTTGGGGTAGAGTGTGTGTTGGGGTAGAGTCTCTGCTGGGGTAGAGTGTGTGTTGGGGGTAGAGTGTGTGTTCGGGTAGAGTGTGTGTTGGGGTAGAGTCTGCTGAGGTAGAGTGTGTGTTGGGGTAGAGTCTCTGCTGGGGTAGAGTGTGTGTTAGGGTAGAGTGTGTGTTGGGGTAGAGTGTGTGTTGGGGTAGAGTGTGTGTTGGGGTAGAGTGTGTGTTGGGGTAGATTGTGTGTTGGGGTAGAGTGTGTGTTGGGGTAGAGTGTGTGTTGGGGTAGAGTCTCTGCTGGGGTAGAGTGTGTGTTGGGGTAGAGTGTGTGTTGGGGTAGAGTGTGTGTTGGGGTAGAGTGTGTGTTGGGGTAGAGTGTGTGTTGGGGTAGAGTGTGTGTTGGGGTAGAGTCTCTGCTGGGGTAGAGTGTGTGTTGGGGTAGAGTGTGTGTTGGGGTAGAGTGTGTGTTGGGGTAGAGTGTGTGTTGGGGTAGAGTGTGTGTTGGGGTAGAGTGTGTGTTGGGGTAGAGTGTGTGTTGGGGTAGAGTGTGTGTTGGGGTAGAGTCTCTGTTGGGGTAGAGTGCAGGCTGCTCTCCAGGCGAACACCCAACCAACCGGACCCTGGACAACTCCCGCTGCTGACCGACACCCCCGGCAATGCTGCCACCGCCCCAACCTCTGCCTGTCCCAGGACTATCCAGTCCCATCCCGGGTCCGGACCCTGGTTAGAAACATACAAAAATAGGTGCAGGAGCAGGCCATTCGGCCCTTCGAGCCAGCACCGCCATTCAATATGATCATGGCCGATCAATCATCCACAATCAGTACCCCGTTCCTGCTTTCCCCCCATATCCCTTGATTCCGTTACCCCAAGAGCTAAATCCCCCATTTACCTCCCTCCCGCTGTACAGCCCGGGTAGGACTGACCCTGACCCGGACCCGGGACCCGACACTACTGCAGACCCATCCCGTTACCCCAGTCCCGCAGACGGAGCCTGGACCATCACATCTCCACCCCCCCTGGACCCTGTACTCCGCCCGCAGGGCTGACCCCTCCATCCCTATCCCCGCCCGTGCCCGTGAATTACCTCCTCCCATCCCCTTGCCCCTCCTCGCTCGCCCCCCTCCCATGCCCCGGGCGGACCCTGGACTACTCCATCCCCGTCCCCCTCCCCGTCCACTCCCCGTCCCCCTCCCCGTCCCCCTCCCACGGGGCGGCGCAGCGCAGCGGCGGGGAGGAGGAGACTGGTTGAGTGGAGACACAGGACGGGCGCCCCGTGATCCCACTGCTTGTTGCCGGGCCCATGGCTTCCCCCCGCCTGGAGACCTTCTGCTGCCCGAGCCGGGACCCCGCCACCGACTTGGTGCTGGGCTTCCAGCCCGCCTTCTTCAACGGCATGAGCGCGGCCAGCGCCGGCCTGGGGCTGCTCGGTACCGCGGCTCAGCTGCTGCCCAAGCGCCGGCTCAGTCACACCGCGCTGCACAAACCCGCCGCCTCATCCCGCATCCTGCTCTTCCTCAGCATCTGTGATATGCTGGGCTGTGTGGGTAAGTGGCGCTGCCGGGCACCACCCTACCAGCGCACCTAATGTTGCACTGAACACTGCGTTAGTTATTGCACTGAATACTGCCTTAAACATCGCATTGCACATTGTATTAAAATTGCGGTCAAGATTCCATTAAACACTGCGCTAAAATTGCGTTACATTAAACATTGCGTTAAACATTATATCAAATATCGCATTAAAATTACATTTAATATTGCATCGAACATTGCATTAAATATTGTCTTAAACATTGCACGAATGTTGGTGAAATGTTGTATTGAACTTTGTATTAAGTGATGCGTTACTATCATGGCCGAGGTTTACATAAGTTTACTCATAGTTTACAGGCTGCCCCTTGTTCAATGAGTCCTCCCAACACGTGCTTTTTATCAAAGATAGACACAAAATGCTGGAGTAACTCAGCGGGACAGGCGACATCTCTGGATAGAAGGAATGGGTGATGTTTCGGGTCGAGACCCTTCTTCAACCGGTTAAAGGAAACGCTTGGGGTTGAGGATATCTGACAGCAGAAATGTTTCCCACCCTGTGTGTCCCCATGAAAGGGGGCGAGCTGCTGGGGGTGAGATTAGACTTGGCCACGTGGCTGGAGGTGTTTATGTAGTGAGGTGGCTGCTGCCCTTCCCTAGCGAGACAGAGACCTAGACCGAGAGAGAGTCACACAGCACTAGAAACAGGCCCTTCAGCCCAAAGGTAACACAGAGTGCTGGAGTAACTCAGCGGATCAGGCAGCATCACAACTTGCCCATGTCGACCAGGATGCCCCATCTACGCTAATCCCACTTGCCCGCATTTGGCCCAATCCCTCTAAACCTTTCCTGTCCATGTTCCTGTCCATGCACCTGTCTTTTAGATGCTGTTACAGTACCTGCCTCAACTACCATGTGGAGAGAATGTTTCCTCTGGTGGGAGACTGTTTGGAAACAAACCTCTGCCCAGTTGAGGTGGGGATGCTGTAATTTCTCTCAGTAAGTCATGGAACTCTCTTCCTGAGATGTTGATGGAATCAGTCTTTGAGTGGGTGAAGGGAAGAGGTGGATGTTATCAATGGTAGGACTGAAGGTTAAATGAGTGGACGAGGTGCCAGCTGAGGTTTACAGCAGATCGGACCTGCACATTATGTTGCTGACCAGGTCTTGTACAGACTTCACAGATAGACCACTGGTCCTGTATATATTCTGCCAGTAGACTTCACTCAAGCACACTCCGCCCATTCATCCACACTCATCCCTTCTCATTGATGTATCTGAACTCATGGCCTAACTGGGAGAACTGTTCCGGGGAGTAATAGATCAGGGCTGTGTGGTGAGAGAAGCGTGGCCTACCTCACCCCTTCCTCAACAATCACACACCAGCAAGATAAGACCTAGAACTTGGTGTGTTTCGCTTCAATGTATAGATCGAGTTGCTGCCTTACAGCGTCAGAAACCTGGGTTTGATCCTGACTGCGGGTTTAGTTTAATGTCACGTGTACCAAGGTAGTTGCGTGCTAGCTAGTCTATATGGAGTTTGCACGTTCATCCCGTGACCGTGTGATTTTTTTTCTCTCCGGGTGCTCCCGTTTCCTCCCACATTCCAAAGACTTGCACGTGTGCAGGTTAATTGGCTTCGGTAAAAATTGTAAATTGTCCCAAGTGTTTAGGATAGTTCCAGTGTACGGGGTGATCGCTGGTTGGCGTGGACTCAGTGGGCTGAATGGTCTGTTTCCACACTGTATAAACTAAATATGGGTAAGAGTTTCCTGCAGGACGGTAAATCTTGGCACTGTCAGTCTGAAGAAGGATCTCAACTGGAAACATCGCCTATCTGTGTTCTCCAGAGATGCTGCCTGACCCGCTGAGTGATCCAGCACTTTGTGTCCTATTTTTGTAAATCGGCATCTGCAGTTCCTTGTTTCTAAATGTTGATAATTTCTATGAGGAAGGTTAGCAGCAGATGGCCAAAATCGTGGTCAAAGAGAGAGGTTCAAAGAGTATTAAAGGGGTAAAGGCAGAGAGGTTGAGGAAGGGAAATGTTGATGTAGCTGCCAGTGGTTGCAGAGGTCAGAATGGAAAGATTGCTGATATCTTGCAGGATTGTTGGCTGGAGATGATTATGGAGATAGAGAGGTATAGTCCATTGTGGGTGTTGAAAGCAAAGAGGATTGTGTATCATGGTTGTTGTGTAACAGGCCTACAGGTTCAGTGACGGTGGGACAGTAAAGCCCCTGTCCCACTTAGGAGACCTAAACAGCAACCTCTGGTGACCTTGCCCGCCACCCAAAAAAAAATCAAGGTCGAGGTGACCTGCAACCTCCTACCACCTCCCACACATATGTTGAAAACCTTCCTCGACTATGAAGAAAACCGGCTTCGACTAGACCCGCGACAAAAAATGTATCGATTTTAAAAATGGCAACCAATTTTTAGTCGAGGCCGGTTTTAATCATGATGAAAAAATAGCAGCAACCTAGATGAAGCCTCGACCACACGGAAACCACTTTCGACCATTAGGGAGAGTGACCAAAACCTCCGGTGACCTCATGGAAACCTTGGATGGCGGGCAAGGTCACCAGAGGTTGCTGTTTAGGAACAGGGGCTTAACCCTCCCAAACCCTCAGCCTCTATCTGCAAGGTCTCCTCTGTCACGTATCAGCATGACTCAGAAATACGTGGTGGTTGCTGGTCAGAATCTATGGTGCCTCCTCCACACAGAATGTTGGATTACGTCTTTAGACAGACCGTCGCAATGCAAGAAGGGAGCAAAAGGCCTTGCCTTAACGCGAGTAGATGCTTGTGTTCAATATCCCAGAGACATTGTCAAAGATGATCTGCTCCAACTCCATCTACAAGTTTGCAGATGCCACCACTGCGGTGGGTCGCATCATGAACAATGACGAGATGGAGTACAGAAAGGAGAAAGAGAACTTGGTCACGGGGCGTCAGGGCAATAACCTCTCCCTCAATGTCAGCAAGATGAGGGGGCTAGTTATTGACTTCAGGAGGCGAGCTGGTGTACATCCCCAATCAGCAGCAGTAATCATTTAAAACCTGTCTCCTCGACAACGATTTTGGTGAAGTGAGGTGGAGATGGTTGAGATCTTCAAGTTCCTTGGTGTAATTATCACCAACGGTCTGTCCTGGTCCTACGGCCAAGAAAGTACAACAATGCCTTTACTTCCTCAGGAGACCTAAGGAGGTTTGGCATTTCTCCAACGACGGATACTAACTTTAGCAGATGCACCTCAAAAAGCATCCTGATCGGATGCATCACAGCTTGGGTTTGGAACAGCTCTGGCCAAGACTGCAATAAATTGCAGAGAGTTGTGGGTGTAGACCAATCCATCACACAGATGCATTGATTTCTCTGCATTGATTCCATCTACACCACACTGCTACAGGAAAGCAGCTAACATAATCAAAGACTTGTCCCACTCCCAGTCATTCCTTCTTCTCCCCGCTCCCATCCAGTAGAAGGTACAGAAGCTTGAAAGCGCACACCACCAGACTCAGGAACAGCTTCTTCCCCTCGGTTTTCAAACTACTGAATGTTCCTCCCATTATTCAGCGTCTACCGACCTACCCCATTACGGACCATGCACTTATTTTTATTTGCACTTTCTTTCTAACTATAACGCTGTAACATTGAAACACTATATTATTCACTTGTATTTTTCTCTTGCATTTTCGTTGTAACATAGATGCTTATTGGTTGTAGAAATACTGGAAATGGGGAACAAAGAGCGTCTGAGGGACATAGCAACTCAAAAAAAATCCTCAAGGATTACCTTGAAGGTTGTTTGTGAACTTGACCTGTGAGAGGTCAAAGACAAGGGTGGTCACTGAAGTTGGTGCATGGTCTTCTTGGCACCTGGGAGCCCCTCTCTCTGCCCAAGTACCAGGTTCTGACCTGCTGCCAATTCCACGTGAACACTAAACGCACCCAAACTGCAGACTGCTCTCCAGGCAGGCGAACACCCAACCAAGCTATAAGCATTGAGCATGATTCCCATTTTTGGTATGTCATTGACAAAGCTTTAGTTTAGTTTATTGTCACATGTACCGAGGCACAGTGGAAAAACGTTTTTGCTGTGTGCTATCCAGTCAGTGAAAAGACTGCATGTGATTAAATCAAGCCGCCCGCGGAGTACAAATACAGGATAAAGGGAATAACGTTTAGTGTGTCCAGTAAAGTCCGATTAAAAATAGTCCGAGGGTTTGCATTGAGGTGGATGGTGGACAATAGACAATAGGTGCAGGAGTAGGCCATTCGGCCCTTCGAGCCAGCACCGCCATTCAATGTGATCATGGCTGATCATCCACAATCAGTACCCCTGACTCTGCTATTTTTAAGAGCCCTATCTAACTCTCTCTTGAAAGCATCCAGAGGACCGGCCTCCACCACCTTCTGAGGCAGAGAATTCCACAGACTCACAACTCTCTGTGTGAAAAGTTTTTCCTCATCTCCGTTCTAAATGGCTTACCCCTTATTCTTAAACTGTGGCCCCTGGTTCTGGACTCCCCCAACATCGGGAACATGCTTCCCACCTCTAGCGTGTCCAAACCCTTAATAATTTTATATGTTTCAATAAGATCCCCTCTCACCCTTCTAAACTCCAGAGAATATAAGCCCAGCTGCTCCATTCTATCAACATACGACAGCTCAGGAACGTGCTCTAGTGGTGATAGGATGAGGATTTATGAATGTTTCCCCAAACTGGAAAGGACTTATTTTCAGAGAAGATGTCAAGAGTTTTCCAATGGCAGAATGGGTAACTGTCCGAGTGTCCATGGGATTTCCATGTCTGGAGATGTGGGATGCTGGTGTTTCGGGCAAGGCCAGCAGGAATTGCCTTTGAGGAGGTGGTGGATTCTTCCATTGCAGGGCTCACAGAGTGATGGAGGGTTTGATCAGGCCTCATGACAACAGGGACAGCAGTGGAGTGACCATTGGAGGGGAACCCAGGGGTGGTGGTGTGTCCGAGTCGGAAGCTTCTGTGCTTCGGGAGTGTTGGAGGAGTCTCCTTGGTGAGTAATGACAGCTCGTGTTGTCAATGGCCCTCACTGGTGCACAGGGCATTGGGAAGTCAGTGTGCTCAATGTCCCGGTCTTAGTAAAGTTACTGAAATCAATGAGTTCTGCACGGGTGCAGGAGGTAGCCCCGATGCATTCGTCAATGTAGCGGAGCAAGAGTTTGGGATAGGGCCTGTGTTCGCCTGGAATATGGGCTGAACGACGTACCCAACAAAAAGGCAGGCACAGCTTGGGTCCATGCAAGTGCCCATGGTTAACTGGTTGTTCTTGCATTACTTACTTGGGATGTGGAAGTTTGACTATTGTGTTTCCCATGTAGTAGCGAGGTTGGGTCACAGATGGTGTACATTTGAAAGTTAGCTCTATTTCCATTTGAGGGACTTGTGTGAATTGCATTTCCCGTCTGGCAAGATGTCATTGTCCGTGGCATGCTGCCCGTACCACCCCCCTATGGGGTCTCACGTCAGGTCGAGTTTATTCCCATGGTATGGTGTGAGACAGCTACAAGGAAAATCTTGCTTGCAGCACCACACAATTGGGAAAATCGCAACTAAAACAAAAGTGCATGCGGTAGTGCAACAGGTGGTCAGTAGCGTTCTGTTGTCGAGGTAGGATTAGGGTGTGCGGGTCAGTTCAAGAACCTGATGGTTGTAGGAAAGTAGCTCCTTCTGAACCTGGTGGTGTGGGACTTTAGGCTTCCACAGAGTTGCTCCAGCACTTTGTGTCTTTTTTAAATGAATTGTACAACTGTGGTTAAAACATGCGGATATTTTACGGCTGAGGCCTGACTCATTCTGGTGGCCCTGTCCCCTTGCACCAACAAGGTCATCCCCTTTCGAGACGTCACGACTTGCTCTATGCTAAATTTTCTCTCATGTCATCTGCTCTTTCCTTCAGGAATAATAATCCGGTCGTTGGTGTGGCTGAGTTTTCCGGACTTTGTGTCGAGGATCTCCGTGAACGGGACAGAAATGTGGCCGCCAGCCTTCTGTGTCGCCAGTGCTGTAAGTGAAACCTACCCCAAAAACACCCACCTGCCACTTCACTCGTTTCCTATTCCCATTGCACTGGAGAGAATATAACGCATTTACAAGGCAAGATTAGCAAGTTTGCAGATGATGCAAAAGTGGGTGATATTGCAGATACTAGAGATGGTCGTGAACAATTGCAGCAGGACCTTGATCATTGGCCAGTTGGGCTGAGGAACGGTTGATGGAATTTAATACAGAGAAATGTGAGGTGTTGTATTTTGGGAAGTCCAACATGGGCAGGACATACACAGTGAATGGTAGAGCTCTGGGTAGTGTTGTAGAATGGAGGGATCTAGGAGTGCAGGTACATGGTTCCATGGTGGAGTCGCAGGTAGATAAGGTGGTTAAATAGACAATAGACAATAGACAAATTGCTCTTCATCAGTTAGAGTATTGAGTATAGAAGTTGGGGGGTCATGTTGCCGTTGTATAAGACGTTGGGGAGACCGCATTTAGAGTATTGTGTTCAGTTCTGAGCACCGTGTTATAGGAAAGATGTTGTCAAGCTGGAAAGGGTACAGAGATGATTTACGAGGATGTTGCCAGGTCTCGAGGGTCTGAGCTATTGGGAGAGGTTGAGTAGATTGGGTCTCTATTCCTTGGACCGCAGGAGGATGAGGGGTGACCTTATAGAGGTGTACAAAATCATGAGGAATAGATCGAGTGGATGCATTTGCCCAATCGAGAACCATAGGTTTAAGGTGAAGGAGAAAAGATTTAATAGGAATCTGAAGGTTAACTTTTTCCACACAAAGGGTGGTAGGTTTGTGGAATAAGCTGCCAGAGGAGGTAGTTGAGGCAGGTTAAGAACCAGTACATGGATAGGACTGGTTTGGAGGGATATAGACCAAACGCGGACGGGTGGGACTAGTGTAGCTGGGACATGTTGGTCGGCATGGCCAAGTCGGGCCATCGTCTGCAGTTTCCACGCTGTATCACTCTATGATGTTTCTCAAGTGATGGTTTGCATTATGAGTTATTTATCACAGCTACATTGTGAGTGGTTTGTGTCTGCCAGCCAATGCAGACTTCATCTCTGTCGTTCTCTCCTTACAGATGTGGATCCAGCTGTTCTACAGCGCCACCTTCTGGTGGCTGTTCTGCTACGCCATCGATGTGTACCTCATCGTGAAGCGATCGTCTGGAGTGAGGTAAACCCGCAGAAGGTCACCAGTAGTCAGTGTAGCCTGGATAGCACACAACAAAACAGCAAGAAGAGTCTCGACCCGAAACGTCGCCTATTCCTTTTCCCCAGAAATGTTGCCTGACCCGCTGGGTACTCCAGTATTTTGTGTCTATCTTCAGCTTTTCACTATACCTCGGTACACATGACACAAAACTAAACATCTCTGGGTAGTTTGTAGGACCGGACTGCACTGCACCAGAAAAAAACGTCAACTTGCAGTGACAGAACTAAAACCAGTTGGTCTTGGTTTATTACAGCCATGTGTATCGAGGTAGAGTATAGGGTTTCGGCCCGAAACGTTACCTATTTCCTTCGCTCCATAGATGCTGCTGCACCCGCTGAGTTTCTCCAGCATTTTTGTGTACCTTAGAGTATAGCTTTGTTTTGCATGTGGTGCTGTGCCTCATAGGTAGAGTTGCTGCCTTACAGTGACAGAGACCCGGGGTCCACCCTGACCTCGGGTGCTGTCTGTACTGAGTTTGTACTTTCTCCCTTTGATTGCATGGGTTTTCTCCGGGTGCTCCGGTTTCCTCCCACATTCCAAAGGAGTATAGGTATATAGGCTAATTGGCTTCTGTAAATTGTCCCTAATGTGTAGGTTGGAACTAGTGTGCGGAGTGATCACTGGTCACATAGACTCTGTGGGCTGATGGGCCTGTTTCCATGCTGTTTCACTAAAGTCTCACGTCTTAAGATCAGATAATAATAATAATAATAATAGATTTTATTTATATAGCGCTTTTCAGGACTCAAAGTCGCTTAATAATGCAATACATAAATACAATACGGAGTGCAGAATATAGTTCCCAGCATCGTAGCACATTGTGAATAATTCTTATTATTTGGAAGAAACAGATCTAAAATTGTGCACTTTTTAGAATTCTCTGCTATAGTTTTTAAATAATTCAATTATTAAACTATAATAGTTTAGAGTGGGTGTGGAGAGGATGTTACCACTAGTGAGAGAGTCCAGGACCAGAAGTCGTAGCCTCCGAGTTAAAAGATGTTCCTTTAGGAAGGAGATGAGGAGGAATTTCTTTAGTCAGAGGGTGATGAACCTGTGGAATTCATTGCTACAGACGGCTGTGGAGGCCAAGTCATTGAATATTTTAAAGGCAGAGATAGAAAGATTCTTGATTATTAAAGGTGTCGGGGGTTAAGGGGGGGAAGGCAGGAGAATGGGGTTGAGAGGAAAAGATAGATCAGCCATGATTGAATGGCAGAGCAGACTTGATGGGCCGAATGGCCTCATTCTGCTCCTGAACATGCGTCTATTGTAAACACTTTTTGATCAGGCCGCATTTGGAGTATTGCGTGCAGTTCTGGTCGCCCCATTACAGGAAGGATGTGGAGGCTTTGGAGAGGGTGCAGTGGAGGTTCACCAGAATGATACTTGAGTTAGGGGGGGTTTCGCTACAGGAAGAGGTTAGACAGACTTGGATTGTGTTGTCTGGAATGCTGGCATTTACGGGGAGACATGATAGAAGTATATAAAATGATGAGGTGCATAGACATGGTAGACAGTCTGAGCCTTTTCCCAGGCGTTGAGCAGGACTCTCGCTGCACTGGGTGTTGCCCTGTGGCTTCCTCCAGTAGACTGCCCACTCTGGTCCACATCACAGCCCCTGCAGTGGAATAGACTATACTGTTCTTGTAGAGCTCCTACCCTCCCCTGAACCCCCCCCCCCACCCCCATGGCCCTGTCCCCACCCTTACCCCCACTCCCCTTGCCCCCAAACACCTCCCCCACCCCTGCCCCCACTCTATTTGCCCCCACCCCCACGCCTCCTCCCCCACCCCGGCCTCCGACCCCCATTCCCCCCTCTGCCCCCACCTCTGTCCCTAGTCCCCCAGCCCTGACGATGTTCTGGAGACCGAGAGCAGGCTGATGGTCTTCAGTGGAGAGTCTGTGGTGAGGCGCATGTGTGCCGTGATGTTGCCTCCACGATCGCTGGTCCCCCTAGCCCCACTGCCACCCCCTGTCTCCGTCCAACACCAGGAATGCTGCGGTTTGGCTGAGGGCCTTTTGGTACTGAGGCTGTGGCGAGGTGCCTATCTTGACTTTTGTACCCCTGGGACTCACTGCCATCCCCTGCCTCCGTCCAACACCAGGATGGCTGGGCTTTACCTGACCTCCGCTCTTTCTTGCAGCATCCTGGTGCTCTACCACATGATGACCTGGGGCCTGGCGATCCTGCTGTGTGTTGAAGGAGTGGCCATGCTCTACTATCCCTCCATCTCCAGGTAGGTCCGTCCCACAGCGTTGAGGAGGAGGCATCTGAGGGCGACTGATTCTCCTCCGGGGGGGGGGGGGTGGTTGCGACCTGCTACACTGCCGGAGGGGCTGGGCCGAGAATTACACCACGTGTAAACAACATCCAGCCGAGAACAAATTGCCAAAACAAGTGCCACTCCATGGGGAACATCTGTCTGAAGATGGGTCCCAACCCAAAACGTCAACCGTCCAGAGATGCTGCTTGACCCGCTGAGTTACTCCAGTACTTTGTGCCTTTTCCTGTGGTGCATGGGGTCAACATGGGCAGATGGACCAAAGGGTCTGTTTCCGTGCTCTGTGACACTGGGTGACATTAGGGTTTGGGGGAGTCCACAGCTCTCCCTAAACTTCCACAGATTGGTACATGGACATGGGCCAAACCCGGGTAAATGGGACCAGTGTAGATGGGGCATCACGGTCAGTATGGATGTGATGGGCCGAAGTGCCTGTTTCCGTGCTGTGTGACTCGACAACACTAAGTGAACCAACTCCAGCCAGTGGGCAGAGCGCTGAGCTGAGACGATCTGTTGATCGGTTCCGTCTGCCTGGTCCACTCCCATGGAAGAGGTCCACCCCAGACCCCATCCACTCCGGGCTTCAGTCATTCCTAGCGATGGGTGTGGGAACGCTCCGATGTGGACCAACCTGTGAGTGGAAATGTAGACGCACGCAGATGCAACAGTAATGTAATCTAATCTTGCTCTACCAATGGAAACCATTCAGTTGTGGCTCAGTTTTTTATTTAGGTTTTAACAGAACTCTCGCAAGTGCACAGACACGTGAGGTGTTCAGTCTGACAGTGTGAAGTATCACTGACAAACTCTCTTTGCTTCCAGCTGTGAGAAGGGCCTGCAGCATGCTATCCCACACTACGTCACCACCTACACTCCTCTCCTGCTCGTTCTCTTCGTCAACCCCATTCTCTTCAGCAAAACCGCTGCCGCAGGTAGGACATACAACTGTGGTTCAATGTTGGTTAATGTTCACTGTGGGCACGGGCACTGGTGGCATGGGTCAGTATTGGTCAGGTCAATGTCGGCAAACTTGCGATGCCCCATGACCCCCCTTGCCCCGTGACCCCCCATGACCCCCCCCTCCTCATAACCCCCCCTCTCCCCGTAACCCCCCCCTCGCCCTGTGACCCTCCGTCATTGCCAGCAGCTGGGTGCTGGAGGGACAGCCAGTGAGTGAGCAGCACTGGTTCACTGGGTGACGGGAGTCACGTACAGGGGCAGTGAGGGGAGAACGGAGAATTCTCCCCCGCCTTGTTCTCGAATTAATATAAATGAATGAATGCGTAGTTCATTGTCACATGTGACAAGTCACAGAAAAATTATTTGCTTGCAAATCGTCGCCACATGAGGGCGCTGCCACAGTTACAAAGTATACACAGTATCCGCACCAGTTCCCGCTTTGTTCTTCCCCCCTCCCTCATGGCGTCCCCCCCACGCTGGTCCCCGTGCCTCTCCCCCCCACTCCCTCACGGAGTTCCCCCCACACTGGTCCCCGTGGCTCTCTCCCCCCCCTCCCTCATGGCGTCCCCCCCACACTGGTCCCCGTGCCTCTCCCCCCCCTCCCTCATGGCGTTCCCCCCACACTGGTCCCCGTGACTCTCCCCCCCCACTCCCTCACGGCGTTCCCCACACACCACATCCTCCATTGTTCCTTCCCCCGGCAGCGGCGTCCTCACTCCCACGTGTCCGTCCTCCTCCGTCGGTTGACATCCCCCATCGACCGCCGCACCAATCTCTCCACCATAGCTGCCGGGTCCTCGCCGTGGTGCCGACGCAGGCCCCAGCCGTGGGCTCCGCCGACTCGCGGCGTGCGGGCTCTGATCTCGGCCGTGGGCTCGGCCAGCCCAGGCTCCGTCAGCCGGGAGCTTCGCCGACTCCGCTGTGTCCTCCAAGGTCTCGTTCCATGAGCGGGTCCCAGCGTCACATCCATCCGGCAATTAGACCAACGGTGACATGCCGGTTGCGTGTGTCCTGGACTGGCGTGTTTGTCAGTGTGGGTGGGTGAATGTACATGGATGACACATGTCCGTACACGGGCCAGGTTTACTGGTTTACACCCTGTTGCCTGGGCTCAGAGCTGGTCTTTATTCTCCAGTTGCAGGATTGCTGAAGGGAAGACAAGGTATTTACACTGAGAATGAGCGTCGACTCGGTACAGAGATCAAGTTACGCTTCTTCAAGATTCTGCTCGTGTTCATCATTTGGTAAGGGATGATAATTGAATACATTCGGTGTGTGATATGTCTGGAACTAATGAAGAACATCTTCTGTCTGAATATCTATTTATACACAATTCCTGCAATGTGTGATTGCGTAGAGGCGTGTGCAGGCCGTGGTGTGTACAGGCTTTAGCATGTACCGTCCGTGAGACACAATCTGTGACACATGTAGGCTGTGACATGAGTTACAGGGAGAGGTTGGATAGGCTGGGACATTTGTCTTTGGAGCGTGGGAGGCTGAGGCGTGACCTTATTGAGGAGTACAAGGTCATGAGGGGCACGGATAAAGTGAAGAACGCTCACAGTTTAGTTTAGAGATACAGAACGGAAACAGGCCCTTCGGCCCACCGGGTCCGCGCCGACCAGCGATCCCCGCACATTAACACCATACTACGCCCACTAGGGACAATTTTTACATTTACCAAGCCAATTAACCTACAAACCTGTACGTCTTTGGAGTGTGGGAGGAAACTGAAGATCTCAGAGAAAACCCTTGCAGGTCACGGGGAGAACTTACAAACTCCATACAGACAGCACCCGTAGTCGGGATCGAACCCGGGTCTCCGGTGCTGCATTCACTGTAAGGCAGCAACTCTACCGCTGCACCACTGTGACCGCCCGGGTAAAGTCTTTCCCCAGGATTGAGGATTCTAAAACTAGAGGGCACAGGCTTAAGCTGAGAGGGGAGAGATTTAGGAGGGACCTCAGGGGCAACCTTTTCACACAGAGAGTCGTCCGTATCTGCAACAAGCTGCCAGGGGAAGCTGTAGAAGCAGATACAATTTTGACTTTTAAAAGACATTTAGACAGATATATAGATAGGAAGGGTTTAGAGGGATATGGGCCAAATGCAGGCCAATTGGACTTGCCCAGTGTGCCAATGTGGTTGGCATGGACAAGGTGGGCTGAAGGGCCTGTTTCTGTGCTGTACCTGAGTGAGGCAGCTTTTAGAAGCAAATTGATTCTTTACTTTTCCTGCCAGTGCAATTTTACAAAAATAATAGATATCTTTCCTTTCACATAGCTGGCTCCCAAACCTCATCAATGAGAGTCTTCTGTTCTACCTTGAGCTGCAGCCAGACATGAACGTGGATGGGCTGAAGAATGTGCGGAATGCAGCTCTGATCACTTGGTTCATCATGGTAAGTCATGTCCACACACACCTGCAGCACCAACATCCCCCAGCAGGGCGGCGGTGTCCAGCCTTGCTCGCACTCAACCTTAGAGCACAGTTTCGCACATGCCTCGTGGCTTTTCGTCAGCAGAGTTTGTGGAAGGAGAGAACATAGAACAGTACAGCACAGGACAAGCCCTTCGGCTGAACATGATGCCTGCACATGATCCATATCCCTCCATTCCCTGCATATCCATGTGCCTCTCAAAGCCACTATCGTATATGCCTCCACCACCACCCCTGGAAGCGTGTTCCAACCATTTATCACCCTCTGTATAACAAAACTTGCCCCATGCATCTCCTCTAAACTTTGCCCCTCTTAATTCAATGCTGTGCCTTCTAGTATTTGATTTTTCCATTCTGGGGTAAAAAGGTTCTGACTGTCTATCCTATTTATGTTCCTCATAATTTGATATACTTCAGCTTCTGAATGGTCCTTCCATAAGCTGGGGTACTGCCCGATTCACATTGGGCATTAGAACTTAGACGTAGAACATGCTGATGTGGGCAAGTTGGGCCAAAGGGCTTGTTTCCACATTGTATGACTCTATAACAGCACATGAACAGGCCCTTCAGCCCACAATGTCTGTGCCGAACATTAGATTAGATTAGATTAGATATACCTTTAATAATCCTTTACAGGAAATTACAGTGCCACGACAGCTTCAAGACCAAGAACATGATGCCAAGACCATCTCCGCTGACTGGTTAGCACGCAACCAAAGATTTTCACCGTACTTCGGTACACGTGACAATAAACTAAACTAAACTCTACCTGCACGTGATCCATATCCCTCCATTCGCTGCGTATCCATGCGCCTATTCAAAAGCCTCTTAAATGCCACTATTGCATCTGCTTTCACCACCATCCCTGGCAACTCATTCCAGGCACTCACCAGCCTCTGTGTGGTGGATGTGCCCCGCACATCTCCTTTAAACTTTGCCCCTCTCACCTTAAAGCTGAGGTTGGCTGGTACACGAGCCATGATACTGGATTATTGTCATGGGGAACTGTGTCGTGATGCCATTGACAGAGGCAGGACCCGGGGTACCTGCGCGCCAGGTGTAGTAGTTGGAGCAGGTGTGGCCCAAGGTGGCGCAGCGGTAGAGTTGCTGCCTTACAGCGCTTGCAGCGCCAGAGACCCGGGTTCAATCCCAACTACGGGTGCTGTCTGTACAGAGTTTGTACGTTCTCCCTGTGACCTGCATGGATTTTCTCCGAGATCTTCCGTTTCCTCCCACACTCCAAAGACGTACAGGTTTGTAGGTTCATTGGCTTGGTGTGTGTGTAAATTGTCCCTAGTGTGTGTAGGATGGTGTTAATGTGCAGGGATCGCTGGTCGGTGCGGACTCAGTGGGCCGAAGGGCCTGTTTCCACGCTGTATCACTAAACTAAACTAAACTAAAGGTGTGGTTTCTGATATCTGACCATTTGCGGTATCCACATTTTTCTTCCGTGCAATCTGAAAGACTGAACACATGGTCCCAATCTATGTCAAGAGGGAGCAGCAAGGGGCCAGGGTGATGGGGACTCCACGCTGGTGAAGGCAGGGCTGAGGATCAGGGCTTGTGACCTGACGTCAGAGGCTGGGATCGTTGATGGGTAGAAACCAGCCTTAGCCTCTCTTTAGATTAGTTTACTGTCACGTGCACCGAGCTACAATGATAAGCTTTTTGTTGCATGTTATCCAGTCAGCGGAAAGACTGCACATGATTACAATCAAGCTGCCCACAGTGTAGAGATACAGGATAAAGGGAATAATGTTTAGTGTGAGATAAAGATGTTTTGCCGAGCGTTCAATGCACTGTTCCAACACAGGAGGGCGCTGTCCACCAGTACCGTGATTCTGCAGGAAGGAACTGCTGACCTATCCACGTTCTCCATAGATGCTGCCTGACCCGCTGTGTTACTCCAGCACTCTGTGACTATCTATTGTAGTACAGTATCGGACGATAGCCGCGGGTGGAAATGGGAGCTGTTTTCGACAACCCAGGCATAGCTTCCTATTTTTTTTTTTTACCAAAAATAATATATCCATGAATTATTTACAATAATATGTATCATACTAAATGATTCAAAACAAAACCCACCACGATAGTACAAGTAAAATACATATTCTGCAGTCTGTTTATCCTGATGGACATTTTAAAATAAAGTTGTTTTATTTAGGCTGTAGAAAAATAAGGGAGGGGAGCAATGTTTATTCACAGGTCGACAAAAATGCTGGAGAAACTCAGCGGGACAGGCAGCATCTACGGAGCGAAGGAATGGGCCACGTTTCAGGTTGAGACCCTTCTTCGGACTGAAGAAGTCTCGGCCCGAAACGTCACCCATTCCTTCGCTCCATAGATGCTGCCTCACCCGCTGAGTTTCTCCAGCATTTTTGTCTCCCTTCGATTGTTCCAGCATCGGCAGTTCCTTCTTAAACATAATGTCTACTCACATGTTTATTCTAGGGTTGTTGACAGGAGACTGCTTCTCACCAAAGCTGTTATCTTCTGCTGGGATGTTCTGCTTTTTAAAAGACATTTGGACAGGTATATCGACGGGATAGTGGCCAAATCAGGCAAATGGGACTGGCCCAATATGTCAATT
The DNA here is from genome assembly GCA_038087875.1 of Malacoraja senta. Lineage (NCBI taxonomy): Eukaryota > Metazoa > Chordata > Chondrichthyes > Rajiformes > Rajidae > Malacoraja > Malacoraja senta. The sequence goes on along the minus strand of JAXLNO010004112.1, from coordinate 252,830 downwards.
TGGTCGGTATGAACAACGTGGACTGAAGAACCTGTTTCCACGTTGCTACTGTACTTTGCAAACAGTACATGGCACAGGGACAGGTCCTTCAGTCCACAATGTCTGGGCCAAACATGATGCCAAGACCACCTCTTATATACCTGCACATAATCCTTTATTTAAACAAAAATAAATTGAATCAATTATTGCAATAATATATATACAAAACAGCACCAAACAAACCCACCACCGTAATACAAAATCACCCATTATCTAAACAAATATTCTTAAATGTTACACTCTTAAGTAACTGCGTTACAATCGTCAAGGATGCATTCACCCCCCCTGCGGCGCCCGTGGACAGCGCGTAGTCCCTTTCTAGCACCACCCGGGCGCGGACGTAACCCCGGAAAAGGGGCAGGCAGCCGGCACTGGCAGAGCCCTCTTCCACCTGGCGCCAGCTTGGCCAGGCTCAGGAGCAACCCAACCAGGGCATCCTCGGCCCTACCCTCTCACCTACGCACAGGGTGTCCAAAGATGAGGATGGTGGGTGTGAAGTGCAGCCAGAAGGCAAGGTATTGGAACAGGGGCTGCAGCCTCACGCACTCCATATACACGTGGAACACAGACTCTTCCAGCCCGCAAAATTGGCAGGCGGCTGGCGAGTCTGTGAACCGCGAGAGAAACAGGTTGCACGGGAACACCTCGGTGCAATACCCTCCACCCTAGGTCCCCGATGTGGAGGGGCAGAATCCTTGCGTAAAGGGACCCCCACATTATCCATTGAGCATAATGCTTGACCATTACTATGCTCCTTTGCAGAGTATCCTCAACCCGATGCAAGGCTTTCTCAGCACCCTGGCTTTCTACGGATGGACCGGATGTGACTTCTATCTCAAATTCCAAAGGCAAGAGGTCCCGTGGGAATCACAGGAAACCTCAGCTGCGGCAGACAATGCGTTCAGCAGCCCCGCCGGCACCTCGGTCAATTACCACGGCTTCCGCCAGCAGCCGTCCAAGGTGCAGACTGCCAACGGGTATGAGAATAGTGACGAGCTTTCTGTCGTCTCTGAAGGTAATGGGACAGCAGATAACGGCTTTATAAAGATCGCCCCTGTTTACCAGGGCCTGTGACTGGTCCCTGGGAACGGTACAGCACAGGAGCAGGCCCTTCAGCCCACAATGCCCCTGCTGAACATGATGCCAAGACCAACTCTTATCTACCTTCACGTGGTCCATATCCCTCCATTCCCTGCATATCCATGTGCCTCTCCAAAAGCCTCTTAAACTATCGTATCTGTCTCCACCACCACCCCCGGCAGCATGTTCCAGGCACCCACCACCCTCTGTGTAAAAACGTTGCCCCTCTCACCTTAAATCTATGTTCACTTCTCGTTGACATTTCCACCCTGGGAAACAGGTCTGTAGTGCAAGCAAATTCACTCCATATTTGTCCACTGCCCTTATGGCCAGTAACCCCCCCCCCACCCCACCCCACCAATTTAAGACACAATGCTGAAGTAATCAACGGATCAGGCAGATTCCTTGATAAACCTGCAGAAACAAAGAACTGCAGATGCTGGTTTATGCCAAAGATAGACACAATGTGCTGGAGTAACTCAGCGGGGCAGGCAGCGTCTGTGGGTGACGTTTCGGGTCTCATCCCCACCGGAAACGTCACCCATCCATGTTCTCCAGAGATGCTGCCTGACCCGCTGAGTTACTCCAGCACTTCGATTCTATCCGCAGTTCCCTGTCACCACTAATCTCCCTGCCACTGCCTGACCCGCTGAGTTACTTTGATTCTATCCGCAGTTCCCTGTCACCACTAATCTCCCTGCCACTGCACTCCCCATCGTCTCATCATTGTTACACCCACCTACAGATCCGTTAACACTGACCCCACAAGTCTTTGGGATCTGAGAGGAAACCGGAGCACCCGGAGGGAGATAACCCACATGGCCACAGGGAGGACGTACAAACTCCACACAGGCAGCTGCCGAGGTCAGGATCGAATTCGCGTCTCTGCCGCTGCGAGACAGCAGCTCTACCCGCTGCCCCATCTCTCACTTCATCCGTCTCCCTCCCCACCCTGTCTCCCTCTCCACCCCATCTCCCCATTCTCGCTTCTCCCACCAAGCTGATAATGTCAACACCGCCCCAGAGCTGAGTTATGTCAGACCACATGCCTGCAAATAACTTTGGGACGTTTATCTAAAAGGTGCTACACAAATGCCAAATGATAGTTGTTTGTTTCTGGATGTTTGCCAGATGTTTGCCAGATGCTGCAACCTGTGGCCCAGAGGTGATGGGTTAGTCAGCGAGAGTCCTGGCTGGGACCATGCCGCTAGTGGGGCCGGTGACCCTGGAGCCAGTGACCCTGGGGCCAGTGCCAGTGACCCTGGGGCCGGTGACCCTGGGGCCAGTGCCAGTGACCCTGGGGCCGGTGACCCTGGGGCCAGTGCCAGTGACCATGGGGCCGGTGACCCTGGGGCCAGTGCCAGTGACCCTGCGATAAGTGCAAACCCCTGCGCCTGTGTGATTCGGGCTCTGAATGTACACAGCACAATGTTGGATCAATGGAGATCTGTACGATGTGATTTGAATGTAGCAATATTCTTCTTCAAATACCAAAACTGATCAATCTCAAAAAGATAAAGTGCCTGATTTTTTATTGTGTACTTGTGTGCTGTTCATTTTTTTTTAAACAAACAGTATGGTTAAATGATTGACATCAACTAATGGGTTAACGCAGACTTAGAAGAGATGCGAACTGAGATAATCCTTAAAGAAAGACACAAAGTGCTGGAGTAACTCAGCGGGTCAGGCAGCATCCGTGAAGCCCACTGAGGAGGAACTCAACAGAGGAGGACAAAGGGGTTAATTAAGGGGGGGGGGGGGGAGAGCATGAAAGAAAGCTTGTGGGGAATATAAAAACTGGCTCTAAAAGTTTCTTTAGGTATGTAAAAAGGAAACGATTAGTGAAGCCAAATGTAAGCCCCTTACAGACAGAGATGGGTGAATTTATAATGGGAAACAAGGAAATGGCAGAACAGTTAAACGAGTACTTTGGTTCTGTCTTCACTAAAGAAGACACAAACAATCTCCCAGAAATACTAGGGGATCGAGGATCTAGTGGGAGGGAGGAACTGAAGGGAATCCACATTAGTCAGGAAATGGTGTTAGGTAAACTGTCGGGACTGAAGGCAGATAAATCCCAGGACCTGATGGTCTGCATCTCAGAGTACTCAAGGAGGTGGCCCTAGAAATTGTAGATGCATTGGTGATCATTTTTCAATGTTCTCTCGACTCTGGATCAGTTCCTGTGGACTGGAGGGTAGCCAATGTAACTCAATTTTTTAAGAAAGGAGGGAGAGAGAATACAGGGAATTATAGACCAGTTAGTCTTACATCGGTAGTGGGGATGATGCTGGAGTCGATTATTAAAGATGTTACAGCAGCGCATTTGGAAAGCTGTGACAGGATCGGTCAAAGTCAGCATGGATTTATGAAGGGGAAATCATGCTGGACTAATCTTTTGGAATTTTTTGAGGATGTAACAAGTAGAATGGATAAGGGAGAGCCAGTGGATGTGGTGTATCTGGACTTTTATAAAGCCTTTGACAAGGTCCCACTCAAGAGATTAGTGTGCAAAATTAGAGCACATGGTATTTTAGGTAAGGTATTGACATGGATAGAGAACTGGTTGGCAGACAGGAAGCAAAGAGTAGGAATTAACGGGTCCTTTTCAGAATGGCAGGCAGTGACTAGTGGGGTGCCGCAAGGCTCGGTGCTGGGACCCCAGTTGTTCACAATATATATTAACGATTTAGACGAGGGAATTAAATGTAACATCTCAAAGTTTGCGGATGGCACAAAGCTGGGTGGCAGTGTGAGCTGCGAGGAGGATGCTATGAGGCTGCAGGGTGACTTGGATAGGTTGGGTGAGTGGGCAGAAGCATGGCAGATGCAGTATAATGTGGATAAATGTCAGGTTATCCACTTTGGTGGAAAGAACAGAAAGGCAGATTATTATCTGAATGGTGTCAGGTTAGGAGAAGGGGAGGTGCAACGAGACCTGGGTGTGCTTGTACATCAGTCACTGAAAGTAAGCATGCAGGTACATCAGGCAGTGAAGAAAGCTAATGGCATGTTGGCCTTCATTGGGAGAGGATTTGAGTTTAGGAACAAGGAGGTCCTACTGCAGTTGTACAGGGCCCTGGTGAGACCGCACCTGGAGTATTGTGTACAATTTTGGTCTCCTTATTTGAGGAAAGACATTATTGCTCTTGAGGGAGTGCGGCATAGGTTCACCAGGCTAATTCCCGGGATGGCAGGACTGATGTATGATGAAAGAATGGGTCGACTGGGCCTGTATTCGCTGGAATTTAGAATGATGAGAGGGGATCTTATAGAAACATAAAATTCTTAGAGTATTGGACAGGCTAGATGCAGGAAAAATTACCCGATGTTGGGGGAGTCCAGAACCAGGGGTCACAGTTTAAGAATAAGGGGTAGGCCATTTAGGACTGAGATAAGGAAAAGCTTTTTCACCCAGAGAGTTGTGAATCCGTGTAATTCTCTGCCACAGAAGGCAGTGGAAGCCAATTCACTGGATGCTTTCAAGAGAGAGTTAGATTTAGCTCTGAGGGCTAATGGAATCAAGGGATATGGGGAAAAAGCCGGAACGGGGTACTGATTTTGGATGATCGGCCATGATCATATTGAATGGTGGTGCTGACTCGAAGGGCCGAATGGCCTACTCCTGCACCTATTTTCTATGTTTCTATGTAAGAGTATGGATAGGTGACATTTCACAGTGCTAGAGTAACTCAGTGGGTCAGGCATCATCTGTGGATAGGTGACATTTCGGGTCGGGTCCCTTCTTTTGTTGTTGAGGGTGAGAGTATGGGAGAGTATTAGTAGAGGGGAACTAACTGGGTCTCCGTACAAGGAAGGTTTGTAGGTTAATTGGCCCTCTGTAGGTTTTCCCTAGTATGTAGGATAGAAGTTGTATGAATGAGTGATCGTTGGTCGGTCTGGACTCGGTGGGCCGAAGGACCTGTTTCCACACTGTATCTCTGAACTAAACTGGAGCGCCTTGAGACCCGAAATGTCACCCATCCATTTTTCTCCACAGATGCTGCCTGACCCGCTGAGTTACTCCAGCACATTGTTTTTTTTTAAAAACAGCACCTGCAGTTCCTTGCTTCCGCTGACCATCTTTATCTAAATCCCCCCCCCCCCCATCCCCAAGACCAGGGGCACTGACTACATACCATTCACCCACCACTCTCCGTGTTACATGGATGACATTGCCTGCTCCCCGCGAGTGGAAACACCACATCTTTAACACGTTACACGAATGCACTGATTAAACCTGCACCTGTTCCTCGCCCCTTTTGTTGACTCTTCAGTAAAGATTCCACGTTATTGTCAGGATTGTTCAAACGCTGAGACAGCTGGCCCAGCCCCTGCATTCGCTGTTCCCCTGGACCGTTCCCTGGTAACCATCGAGACGGTTTTCCACCCCACAGCTGTCATATGTTCTGTCTTTATTGCAGGTTTCCAGCATCTGCAGTAACTCCCTCTGCAGACACAGTCCGTTCCCTCCACAGATGCTGCCCGTGGGGCCCACTGAGTTCCCCCAGCACTTTACTATCTGCAGCAATCTCCTTTATTCATATATGTCCAAATAGACAATAGACAATAGGTGCAGGAGTAGGCCATTCGGCCCTTTGAGTCAGCACCGCCATTCAATGTGATCATGGCTGATCATCCCCAACCAGTACCCCGTTCCTGCCTTCTCCCCATATCCCCTGACTCCGTTATTTTTAAGAGCAATTAAACAACAGATATGGTGAATTAACCCATGAATTATTTGTGCCGTATCCAACAACATTACTTTAATTAGCAGATTAATAGAACACAGAACAGTCCAGCACAAGAACAGGCCCTTCGGCCCACAATGCCAAGACCATCTCTTAAATACTTGCACATGATCCATTCTCTGCATATCCATGTGTCTATCCAAGAGTCTGTTAAATGCCACTATAATATCTGCCTCCACCACCACCCCCGGCAGCAGGTTCCAGGCACCCACCACCCTCTACGTAAAGAAAAAAACGTCCCAAACATTTCCTTTAAACTTTGCCCTCTCATCTTAAAGATATGACCTTAACTATTTATTTTTTCCATCTGGGGAAAAAGGTTGTGACTGTCCCCCCTATCTATACCTCTAGTATAATGTTTGCTAATTGTATGTGTAAGTGTATCTGTGCTACACTGCAGACACACAGCCCAAACCATTATGATCACACGATGGCAGGATCAGGTTTATATCAGATCCCCTCTGTCATGAGAGCAGATTATAGTAATTACACTGCACTTTATGTGGAAGCTAAAACAAAAGCAGCTTTATTCCTAATAAAATGGTCCTTGAAGCCAATATTTCTGCAAAATCCCACACAACACAACTGTTAATTTTCACCACAGACAAGTGAGATGACAGTGTCCAGAGAAGGGTGGTGACAGTGGCATTTTCTGGAGATATTACAAGACCTGGTAATCTTGTTATCACACCACGCACTCTGTCAGATGTGTAACAGCACATTAGAAGCAACTAATGCAGTTGCCAGTTGGAGATTGTGTTACTTTTGTGTAAAAACTGGCCCTACATAGAAAACCTAAAGTCCCACTTACCACTGAGAGGATGTTCTGCAGATTTTGTCAGTTGCCATGTGACTTCCATACACTTCACCGGTCCGAGCAGGTGATGCACGTGGAAATCACACTCCACACTCCACTCAAAAAAATGTATGTGACGAATAAACTTGACCTTACTGTTTCTCGCCGTGTCCGTCTAAACTTCCCACAAACACACCGTCAGTGGTGACCGAACCTCATCACAATTTGTTACATTTCAGACGTGATCAGTTGTGCTAATACTGGGCTCCTGTGGCCTGATGCCAAACGTCGCATACCTTAACCTGTGGCACACACTGCTACCACCAAAGGGAGTGCCTGCCTTTGATCAATAGAATCATGGAAAGTCATACAGCATGGAAACAGGCCCTTCGGCCCAACCTGCCCATGCTGACCAACATGTCCCATCTACACTTGCCTGTGTTTGGCCCATATCCCTCTACATCTATCCACGTACCTGTCCAACTATGATTTTTAAACATTGTTATGGTACCTGGCTCAACTACCTCCTTCAGCAGTGCGTGTTCTCCTGCCTACTCTTGCACTCTGAGCTCTGTAGATGTTGAACTTATAGTTCTCTGCATCACTTGCTCGTGAGAAGATGCACGAGGAGTCCTGGTCCAGGGAGGGAGGAGATGGTGTGGGAGAAGGTCCATGTTCAGATGCCCTGCAACTACCAGGCTGCCTCTCACCTGACACCTTGATCTTTAGTCCAGTTTTACATTCCATGAAAGGGAATGTCACCAAAAGGCAGAGTTGACGTGAGAAGGTATTAAACGATGATGAGATTGTCCTTTGAGCATAAACAAAATGCTCAGCCCCGGATGTTACCGAGCCTTCTCTTATGTCACCACTGGAATCACATTATGGGTGTTGACTTGTTAAGACTGACAACTGATTGGAAAGTTTTCGCTCCTGTTTTCGCAGATTTAAATAACAGGGTGATGAGGTGAGAAAATGTGGAGAGAGAGAGAGATTGTGTAGGAAGGAACTGCAGATGCTGGTTTACACCAAAGATAGACACAAAATGCTGGAGTAACTCAGCAGGACAGGCAGCATCTCTGGGGAGAAGGAATGGGTGATGTTTTGAGTCAAGACCCTTCTTCAGACTGAGAGTCAGGGGAGAGGGAGACTAGGGATATGGAAGGTGTGAAAAGGACAGATCAAAGCAGACAATGAATTCTCAAGGAAATGTAGAATGCTTCATTGCTGGCTGAGGGGAAGGTGAGAACGAGGCATACAAAGTAAAATTAATCAGGAGGACTGTGAAACTAGTCGAAGAACTAGGGTGGGGGAGGGGCAGAGAGAGAGGGAAAGCAAGGGTTACTTGAAGTTAGAGAAATCAATCTTCATACCGCTGGGTTGTAAGCTGCCCAAGCAAAATATAAAGTGCTGTTCCTCCAATTTGCGTTTGGCCTCAGAGAGTGATTTGTGGTGAAGTGACACTTTACGTCAGGGTCAAACCGAGAGCTTTGTTCCCAAAGATACTGAGATCAGTGGTGGGCGAGGCTGTGTAAAGGGGAAGAGTGACTTATTTAAGATCAACTTATTAAACTTGCACATTGTTATCATTGATTATGGTTCATCAAGAGGCCTGGTAGAATTTCCATTGGATCTCCTTTGACAAGCTCCCTGCAGTTGGTTTCAGGGACAGTGTAACAGATAAATTGAAACTACTTTCCATTCAGGAACATTTCTTTGCAATAAATATCGACCTCAAGGTCATAATATCATGAAAGTGCAGCCACAGAGCGGAAAAATCAGAACGATTCACCTAGTCCTTCCAGACAATTCCCATGCAGTGAGATGCTGATCCCACAGACTTGCTGCCTCTCATTTTTCTTCTAAAGTTTTATATGGCAATGATTTTTTTTATAGCACCAGTTTGAAATCTGGATACATTGCACAATATTGGGAAATTGACTAAGCTATTCATATTACTTCTTTGCACTGAAGAGAACTAGCTAGATCTTCACCAAGAGCTAACCCTGGAAACTGAATAGATTCATCTTCAAATGATTAGCGGCATTGTTTCTTTATCTCATGAAATCAATCAATTTGTCCACTGAAGTTGCAAACAAAATGAGTGGCAATAAGAATACAGAGTTATGCAAACAGGCTCTTTGGCCCAATACGTCCATGCCACAATGCCCCATCCTTACCACTCCCATTTGCCCATGTTTGGCCCATATCCCTCTAAACTTTTGCCATCCACTTACCTGTCCAAATGTCATTTAAATGGTTTTATAGCACCTGCCTCAACTACCTCCTCTGGCAGCTTGTTCCATACACCCACCACCCTCTGTGTGAAAAAGTTGTCCTTCACGTTCCTAATAAATCTTTCCCCTCTCACGTTAAACCTATGTCCTTTGGTTCTTGATTCCCCTACTCTGGGTAAAAGATTCTGGCATTTACCCTATCTAATCCCCTCGTGATTTTTTACACCTCTATAAGATCACTTCTCATCCTCCTGCGCTCCAAGGAATAATGTCCTAGCCTGCCCAACCTCTCCCTGTAGCTCAGGCTCTCGATTCCTGGCAACAACATCAACATAAATCTTCTCTACATTCTTTCCAGCTTTCCACATTCCAAGCTCAATCCCTAGCATTTCCACCACTAACCACTGCACAGAAATAGCTCTTTGGCAGAACTTGTTGAGAAAGGACCATCCCCAGGCACAGCTTGTGAGATGATTCTCACTGCCCCTTTCCCCCCCCCCCGAAGATTCTGCACAATGGAGGAAACAAAGACTGGTAGCAATCTTCACATTGCCCACACTTTGTCCTGCCCCTCCAGCTTTCTTCCCCCCACCCCCCCCCCCTACAATCAGCCTGAAGAGAGGGTACACAAAAATGCTGGAGAAACTCAGCGGGTGCAGCAGCATCTATGGAGCGAAGGAAATAGGCAACGTTTCGGGCCGAAACCCTTCTTCAGACTCTTCAGTCTGAAGAGAGGTCCTCACCCGAAATGTCACCTATCCACATTCTCCAGAGATATTGCCTGACCTGCTGAGTTACTCTGTCGCTTTATGTCTTTCTTTAAAACCAGCATCTGCAATTCCTTGTTTCGACAACCTTCACGTGGTTACCAGAAGATTGTCAATTGTTGTCAGCAGTTTGAGTAGAACAACGGTCCTCCACAAATCGTAACCTTTGGGCCCTTCCATAATTTATAATGGTCCATTGAATTCAGCAAGTTAATTTATGTCACAAGGAGATATGAAATCTTGCCTTCCACTTAATGGCTTAATTGAGCAGCAGATCAAAACTGCTGCATTCATTCAATTCATGACCTCTGCCACAGTTTTAAAACACTTTGCTGAAGGAAATAAAATAATGTGCTCACTACTTCACTCTCTCAGCAGACAGACATGCTGTGCTTCAATGTTGAACCATCCATTGTTGAACTCTGATGTGAACCGCAATCAGGATCACTGGTAATGTCTTTAACGTTGGAGAGAGTTCCTGTCTCACCTCAGTTATGCTGAGTGTTGCAATTAGGTCATTATTGAAGAGACGTAACGTTTAAAAAATGGTCTGCTCATCTTTTAATGGTAACCTGATCTAGAACTAAGCTAATGTTCACAGATCCGGATGTATTGCCTTTAGTGTCATAAATAAGGCTGTCCATTAATTTCAGTCAATGTACACAACCGACCTGAAATTATCTCATAATTAAGAAGCAGAATGATACCCATTTTGTTTTAGTTGCTGTACAGACTATCACAAACTAAAAACAACTGCCTGTCAGTATTCTGTTGTTGAATGTTCTTGACATCATTAATTGCAGTTTAAAACATTTTAATTTGTCACTAAGTAAAATATGGAATCTCTTTTGAGAGAAAGTTCAAGTTACTTTACCTATTATCGCAGCTGCATGAATTGTGTGCCATTGCTTCATTTCACAGCTGTTGGCTCCGGTTAAACACTAACATTAAAGATTCCATTACTGTATCCCTTAAATATGTTTCAATAAAAAATGCTATGTAGAAACCCCAAAGGCAATTTAAATGGCGTTTAGAGACATGGAGTCATACGGCACAGAAACAGGCCCTTCGGCCCACATACCCCATGCCGACCAAGATGCCCCATCTACACTAGTCCCACCTGCCCACATTTGGCCCATATCCCTCTAAACTGTTCCTATCCATGTACATGTCCCAGTGTATTTTAAATGTTGTTATAATACCTGCCTCAACTACCTCCTCTGGCAACTTGTTCCATACACCAACCACCCTCTGTGTGAAATAGTTGCCCCTCAGGTTCCTATTAAATCTTTCCCTTCTCACCGAAACCTTTGTTGCCTACCCCGAGTAAAAGACTCTGTGTGTTCACCCTCTCTATTCCCATCTCCTCATTCTTTTTGCTGGGTTCCTGGATCGGACCATCGAATGGACACTGGGATGTGAGCCTTTATCAGTGATATTGATAACTGCTCTGATGATCTTCTGCACTTGACCAACAAAGAGAAAGACACACAAACAGCATTTCCATGGCTTTCCATAAACCAAATCATTTCAATAGCCAGTTATAGATATTCCCAACGCCTGCCAAATCTTTGGGCAGAAATGGAGACTTTGTGGGATTTCGGGAGATTGTTTAACAAATTTGCAAACAAACAAGTAATTCAAGTTTGACTCTGATCTTTTATTCCCAACTCTCTTGTATATTTAGCAGAATTAATTTGCCTGTTAATGAGCAATATTCCTCAGTTTGTTTCCGGACTTCTCAATGGAAGATTAAATTACGCGTCTGTATTTCATGACCCACAACAGGGCTAATTACAACGTAATTAATCTCCAAGATACACTATCCTTTCCAGTACATCAGGAAGGGTTATGTTCATGAGTCAGAACCTCTTGAGCTGTAACTTACATTCCCAATGAGGGTGATTAAGGCAATGGGTGCAATCTGTGCTCACAATTGGAGGTAATTGGTAAAGGAATTTTCTTTGACTAATTCAGCCAGGCCCTTCGGCCCAACCCATCCATGCTGACCAAGATGGCCATCAAATTCCTTGTATGTTTACATACTTGGCTAATAAATTAATTACAATTACAATTAAACTAGTCCCATTTTGCCTGAGTTTAGCCCATATCCCTATAAATCTTTCCTATCCATGTATGTGTCTAAATGCTTTGAAATATTGTTATAGTCCCTGCCTGAACTGCCTCCTCTGGCAGCTCGTTCCATACACCCACCATTTTGTGAAAAAAGTTGCCTCCCAGGTTCCTATTAAATCTTTCCGCTCTCACCTTGAACCTATGCCGTCTGTTTTTTGATTCCCCTACTCTGGGTAAAAGACTCTGCACATTCACCTTACCTATTCCCCTCATCATCTTGTACACCTCACAGTCTCCCGCACTCCAAGGAATAAAGTCCTAGCCTGCCCAACCTCTCTCTGTTATTCAGGCTCTTGAGTCCTGGCAAAATCTTGTACATCTTCTCTGCACTCTTTCCAAATGGACAACATCCTTCCTACGTCAACGAGACCAAAACCGAACACAATACTCCAAGTGCGGCTTTGTCTTGTACAGCTGTCACGGACTTTGTCACTGGAACTGATGCGCCACAATGCTGAGAACTATATTCTGCACTCTGTATCTTCCCCTTTGCTCTACCTATTGTACTTGAGTTTGACTTGATTGTATTTATGTATAGTATTATCTAATCTAATTTGATAGCATGCAAAGCAGAGCATTTCACTGTACCTCGATACACATAAGTAAGTTTATTGGCCAAGTATTCACATACAAGGAACTTGCCTTGGTGCTCCGCCCACAAGTAACAACATGACATACAGTGACAGTTACGAATGACACAGAAAACACTAAACATTAATAATAATAAAACATTAATGATAAAACACCATTGATCAACCATGTGAACCAACAAAATACCAGATCAAAGGGAGGCTACAGATTTTTGGCTGTTGAGTAGAGCAACTACTCGTGGATAAAAACTGTTTTTATGTCTGGCTGTGGCAGCTTTGACAGTCCGGAGTCGCTTTCCAGAGGGAAGTGATTTAAAGAGCTTGTGGCCAGGGTGAGAGGGGTCAGAGATGATCTTGCCCGCTCGCTTCCTGGCCCTTGCAGTGTACAGTTCATCAATGAGCGAAGGTTGCAGCAATAACCTTCTCAGCTGATCAGACGATTCGCTGCAGCCTCCAGGTGTCGTGCTTGGTGGCTGAGCCAAACGTAGTTGTAACATATCGTTGGAACTTATACTCAATGCCTTTACTGAAAAGGGCATCCTGTGTATCTGTGACAGCACTTTCAGGCAATAATGCACTTGTATCCTCAGGTCTCTCTGTTCTACAGCCACCCGAGCATACCGTTCAGTGTAAAAATCCTCCGCCCCAAAATACACCACCTCTTCACCTATCTGAATTAAACTCCATTTGCTATTCCTCAGCCACTTGCCAGTTCTTCCAGCATCTGTTTGTGTTTTATTTCAGGATGTTTGCACTGTATGTTTGAATCAAGGCCTAACAATCAACTTTGGAACTTTTCTCAAGCATGGTTTCATAATAAAATAAATATAATCTACCTTGATAATTTTTAAGTCATTTTCAATGTTTCCTTTAATATTGTGTTGAATGGTTGGCATTGTGATCTTACCTGCAGCAGCATCACAGGGACATAGACAACCACTAAAACATAAACCAATAAAAAAAATTACACACAAATCCTACAAGACAGTGAAAAGAAAAAGATTGTTAAAAAAAAACCAAGACCTTAGTGCAAACTCAATTAGAAAACATCCATGGTAGTGCAAGGGTGGTCTGTAGTGTTCCATAGCTGAGGTAGGGTTAGGGTAGTGCAGGTCAGTTCAAGAACCTGATGGTTGCAGGAAAGTAATAATGTCCATGTAACATTGCAAGAGGTCAGAACTATAAATACATATTTAATGCAAGCAGACAATCACTCCGCTCCGAGATGGTAACCTATTGTTTGATCCGAGTGCTGAACTAACTGCCCATCGAACAGGCAGCTACTGAATGCGACCGAAGTGACAAATCGGTACTCACTCCCTCAATTAACTGAACCTAAGAAGAGCACTTGCTATCTGTTCAGTGCAATCTCACAACAAAGTACCAGGTACTTGGTCCCACAGCACGGACACAGGCCATTCGGCCCAACTTGCCCATGCCCACCACGATGCCCTATCTACACTAGTCCCACCTGCCCGCTGTCCCTCATCCCTCTAAACCTTTCAATAGATAATAGACAATAGGTGCAGGAGTAGGCCATTGTCCTATCCATGTATCTGTCCAAGTGTTTTAAATATCCCTATTATTAGGCACAAAGTTACAATGGATTATGTGGTGTATGAACACAGGTGTGAATGCATTTCATTTACAACATATTTGCTCACTACAGTCCAACAGTGAAATTAGATCCTATTACATATACAATGTCACGTGAAAATATGTTAAAATAAACCAACATAATGTGTGGAGCCAGAAACATTTTTAATGGCACTCTGACCCGCTGAGTTACTCCAGCATTTTGTGTCTATCATCGGTATGAACCAGCATCTGCAGTTCCTTCCTACACCCTCTCTCCTCGTTTTTTTTGCCAGGTTCTGAGACGAGTACATTTGAGCTCAACATGCCGAGGGGAGAGCGTGACTTCAGTGCTGACGGGGACTCAGTGGGAAGCGCTGAGAGGGCGTAACGTTGGTGAGAGGAGTCTCCACTCTGGGGGCACATCGCAGGGCTGGACTGGGCAAACTCAACACCACTGACTGCCAGCCCCTGCTGAACTAGTCCATAGTCTGTTCAACAGAGACCCCTCATCAGACGCAAGCGTCCCGACCCAAAATGTTACCTGTCCCTGTGCTCCAGAGATACTGCCTGACCCACTGAGTTACTCCAGCACTTGGTGCCCTTTTAAAGTCTGTTCAAAATGTTTGTTGGATGGAAAGAGTTTGGGGGGGAATGGAGTGCAAGTCATACCTCACCACAGAACACAGTGTGAAACTAGCAACGCATTTCACAGTCCAGTGATACATCTCAACTATTATTTATCAAATAATCTTTTTCTGCTGGTCAAGTCTTTAATTCAACAATTTCCTCTCCTGGAGTAATTATTTTTTAGCAAAAAACAGCCAGGAGTGTGAAATATATAATTTTAGTATTTCAGCGATTCCTTTTGATCCCAAACACAATCTATTGGAAATTAATCTTTTTCAGTGAAAGGTGAATCATTCATGAATGTAGACATTTGCAACGTGAAGCTAACAGTTCCATGTGGGACAAGCTGCCAGAGGCTACAGAAGCTACAGATATGATTCACATCTGCTTGTTGGACCCAAGAGGTTTTCTGTTAGTTTGCTGAGGAATCTCATGTCACATAATTTGGGATAAAAAAGTCTGGAGGTAAATTAATTGATGTGACACGATTTTTGACAAATTACTTTCAGCACAAATGGTAGAAGGTGAGAGGAAGTGATTGGCAAAAGGCTCAGTGAGCAAAAGGCTCATGCAGAATCCACATATAGTGGATTCTGCACGATGTATAACAAGTATTCACAGTGACTGATCAAATTGGAGAGTAGCTACATTACCAAGTTAATGTAAATGGTGAACAGCGCACTTACACACACACACGAGAAATCACCGTACAATTCCTTTCAGGTGACACCATTCAGTACAATTCACAACACGTTTAATACGCACAGTAAATGTCATATCCGGATTTGACAAATTGCACGATATTGCAGAGATGGGTATGGTCCTTTTGACTGCACGCTAACCATTTTGTTTAGTTTATTGTCACGTGCACCGTGGCACAGTGAAAACCAGTAAATGCAACATATTGCAAAATCTATTTTACTCACAGTTAGGTGCACAATGAAATAGTGAGATATTTAGCAATGTTTTATCGTATTTATTTGAATCTATATTTGTTATTCGTTATGCTTTCCTATCTTGCAACATATTTACATTTTATACCGTTCCAGTTAATGCATTGTAGATAGCTTTCTTTCGAGATTGTTCGAGCAGTCTAGAGTGCAGCATGTTTTGGGCAAAGCACAGATGGGTGATCCATTTATTTTAGTGTTTCTGCACCTTCTACTGAAGTTGAGACCTCATGATCATCTTAGTCATATCTCGATTCGATTGTCAATTGATAATGCAGACTCGAGCACAGTTTTCGAGCTCATGCCAATCGGAGGTGGAAATGTTTTTGGAAGTGTGTACATATATTGAAACCTACGTTGTACACGTAATGAGTGATTGTTGCCTGGATTATTCATTGCAAACCACACAAAGAAATCTACAAACCTGATTTTCCAACGAGGGGGAGAATATAATTCCATCGGCAACCACTCTGGAACAATGGAGCTGCCCACGATTATTTGTACAGATAAATGAATTGTAAGACTTTCATTGTTCCGTTTCGCCACAAATGACAATAAAACATTCTTGAATGGAGGGTCAGGGATGAGTCTACAATTTGTTGACATGTGCTGCTGTGGGAAGGATTATTACTTATCATCTCTTGATGTAAAATTGTGATATTTATCTACGAAAATAGGATCAAATGTGCAGCGTGTGTGGTTCCATAAAGGTGGTAGTTACGTGACTGATTGCAAATGCGATCAGAGTCTGTCAACATGCGTGTCCACATGGAATGGGTGTTCTGGGTATGTCTACATGCATGTCCACATGGAATGGGTGCTCAGGATATGTCTACATGCGTGTCCACATGGAATGGGTGCTCTGGATATGTCTACATGCGTGTTCACATGGAATGGGTGTTCTGGACGTGCTGCTCTTCAGAGTTGATGTAAATGGATAATGTACAACAGGGGAGCATGTTCACACTCACAGTGCAGTCAGTCAGCTGTCAGAGTGCAGTGAGAGCACACAGTGAATGATCCAAGTTGCAGAATGCATTAAACACCACGTGTAAGTGCATTTCACCAAGCATTGCAAAAGTACAAAGGAAGTGTGATAAATGAACAGATTGTGCAAAAGTAAATGTTCACCATGTCACAGGCAACCGTCATTGTGTGTCACACCAACATTTCTCGTTCCAAGTGTCTGTGCACTGTCCAGCAGTGCTCACTGAGGCACAGGTCAACTATAGGTCCCACCACCAGTGCCCAGGAACCACCGTCTGACTGCAGACACAGCTGAGACTCCATACCATGTCTGCACTCGGACACCCCACACCACATCTCAGCCGGGACTGTACACCATCTGACACAGCTGGGACCCCAAACCACGTTTCTGTCCTGCTCCGAACGTGAGTGGGACCGCTCGGCACTGAGACCGCTCGGCACTGAGACCGCTCGGCACTGTGTATCCACCGTGTACAGTCACACTGATAATTGTATACACTGTGTGTGTACGTTATGCTGATAATTGTGGTCTTCGTCAGGTACTAATCACCAGAAACATACAAAGTAAACTGATAATAATTTTAAATTAGGAAAAATAAAAATCACAGATTCATATTTTCTAATATCAAAATATAGCAATTTATTCAAGACATTGAATATGATTTGATGATTTGTTTTCTTTAATGAGCACGAGCACATCACACATTCTGGATTAGAAACATGAAGGTCACATGATCTCCTCGGACCTAAACTCCTGAGAGGCTGCAAGGAGAAGGAACAAAGTCTGACACAGACAATAAAAGCAACAGAAGCCAGAACACGGATCTCAGACAAATGAACTTTGCGTGTGACGAGGAACATATTCCAAAAACTCAGAGAACAAAACAAAGCAGACCCTTACATTAGACAAAGTGCACCTCACCCGACTCTAAACAGCATTTGTTAGCAATACTCGTTTTAAAAAAAGGAGCTAAAGCATGGCATGAGATTAAAGAATTGATGCTCTTGTACAGTGTTAAGATGCCTCATTCCTCGCATTTCTTTAACAAAGTGTCTGCTCGGTTTATGGTTTGCCGTTCTGGCTTTTAAGGTCTAATGTGTGATTAAAGGTAAAAACTACAAATATTTCTGCTTTTTTTCAAAAATACACTGGGGTTCGCCCCGTGAGTCCTCTTTCCCTGTATGAAGCTGGTGATGATTCACCTTCTCAAATGTAAAGCACTTTTTATATGCAGTTCTCTGAAGAAGTGCCTGTTCAATAGATCACCATTTGAAGCACAGTAATGTAAGCAAGTCTATCAGCAGTTCAGAAAAGCTTAACTTTTAAAACCCCACAGATTCCTCCCTGCAGCTTCTAGAAACAAAATCATTCACATCCAACCCTGGTAAAAGCTTCTTGTAGGAATCTACGTAATACTCCAGCATCCCTAAAACATTGTTTGAACAAAACAAAAATCCAGCAAATATAAAGTGTTGCTATTACAAAATTGTAGATGACTCCGCCGTGACTGCGCACAAAGTCATTCTTCCGTTTCAGCAGCACTGTAGTGTCCAAACCAGAATGAGGGAAGAGTACGGAGGAAGGGGAATGTATGGCACTCCCCTCCGTCACTTGCTTTTGCTGTCCCCCACCCAACGTGCTGGGTTGTTTGTCGGTCACAGTATCTGCGGTTTGGCACAATGCTCTCAGTCACGAACACGCCCTGCCACTGCCCATCCTGGCACAGTCGTCTCCCCCTGTCACACTCCAGGGTGAAGCAGCCAGCGTGCGGCTGGGGCTCCGTCTGGGCGGGGGGGTGGGGGGGGTGGGGCGCGGAGGAAACTCACAGACAATAACATCATTTTCGTGGAAAGGCAACTAAAATAAAATCAACATTAAGTGGGCAGGGAGAGCTGGTTTGAACCATTTCATTGTAGGTCGGGTCCTTGTGGATGTGGAACTGACACACTGTGAGTGAGGGGCTGCTGCTGCCACAGGCTCACTGCTGGTCTAATCTTACACCCTGCTTCACGCCCGCTCGGCTATTTCCGGAGATCGAGCACACACACCTGGGGATGAAAGGAGGACGAGAAATCAACAAACGCTCTTCCAGGGCAAGGAGAGAGGGGGAGGGGAGTGCAAGATGAAATTACCGAAAATTAGATAATTCAATGCTCATACCACTGGGTTGTAAACGACCCAAGCCAAATGCGAGGCGCTGTTCCTCCAGTTTGCGTGTGGCCTCACTCTGGCAATTGGGGAGGCCCAGGGCAGAAAGGTCAGTATGGGAAGGGGAGTTGAAATGGTTGGCAACCGGGATATCCTGTAGGCCTAGGCAGACCAAGCATATGTGTACAGTGAAACGGTCACCATGTCTATGTTTGGTCTCACCTATTTACAGGAGTCGACGTTGGGAACTCTCTCTCCTTGCCCTTTCCTCCACCCTAGTCGTTTTTACCAGTACCACAGTTCTCCATATAATTTCCCGATTGCAACAATGGACCTACCAGGCACCGCCCTGCCTGAGGTCATTTGTGGTAGCCCAGATTGGTCCTGGTCTTTCCTTGCCTCCAGCTCTTCACCTCCCACCCACCCACCCCCTACTTTCAGTCTATGGAAGGGTCCAGACACGAAACGTCACCCATCCTTTTTCTCCAGTGATGCTGCCTGATCCGCTGAGTTACTCCAGTGCCTTGTGTCTAAAAGCCCTGTCCCAAGATACGAATTAATTCCAAGAGCTCTCCCAAGTTTGCCCTGATTCGAACTCGGAGATTTACGTTAATGGCCACTCGTCGGTACTCGGGGCACTCGTGGACATTTTTCGACATGTTGAAAAATCTTCACGAGTCTTCCCGTGCTTACCTGCTGTTAGCGAGTCTTCCTGAGTACCTGCCGTTAGCGTTACGAGCCGCTAAGAGACATCCCCGAGCTCCGACGTACCCGCTATGTTCATTCTCCGTGCTTACCACGAGTTTGATTTTTTTTAAACTCGGGAGAGCTCTCGGAATGAACTCGTACCGTGGGACAGGGATTTTACTCTGGGAGCATTCTCACTATCGCATCAATCTGGCATGGCCCTACATCACTTGCCGGCTCTCCCTTGCCTCTGACCAGTTTGTGAGTTGCTGGTAGCTCACCAGGCAGAGGTGGGAAGTGTTTTATCAGTGTGTGTGAGAGTTGTCCTCAGGATGGACAACCGTACACCATGGACTTACTTGACAGTAAGCTCTGTTAGAAATGTTATCTTTTAGATGGAGAAAAAACTGTGAATATGGTGGAGGCAAATGTGCAAAAGTTTTGCAAATTAATCCAACACAAATTGTATCAGACAAATTTTGGATTGAGGTGGAAGTTTAGTTCGAGAAGGAGCTGATTTACATCTGATGTGACAAGCATTCACTTCACATGGAACTCATGGGGTCAGACTTTTTGATGAAATAGTTATGGTTAAATCTATGCATTTGTTTGCAGAGCGGAGTGGGAGTAGGAATCAGTTGTGTGTCCCTCCGATTCGCTCCTGCTTGTTATTTTGTTATAAATAAACATCAGGGTACCAGCTCTCATAGAGTGCACTGCATTCCTTCATATTCTGGCCCTGCTTTCACCCCAGTGCCATTTACCAGCTCCACCCCCACACCCATGCCTAGAAATCCACACATCTACGCAGGGCCGGCCTTAAGCCAATTGGACCAATTGCTCCCAATTGGGCCCCGTGCCCAAGGGGGCCTTGCGCTAGAGTAATCTACTCTCAGCTCGGGTAGATCTACCCCGGGGAGAGAGGGGTGGAGAGAGAGTAGAGGGGTGGAGGGGGAAGAAAGGGGTAGACGGGGAGGGGGGTGTGAGGGAGAATGTAGAAGGGGGAGTTGGGTCGTTCCCTCATGGTCCCGGGGCAGCGCTCCCGCCCCTCCAGTCCGTGCTTCATGCACACAGCCCCGGCTCCACCCCTCTGTCTCCCCGGGGAGACGCGGTGAAAAATACAGGGAGGGCCGGGCCGGGGGTTGGAGCAACGTTTACAAACATCGGCCTCAGCTCTCACCCATACGCCCTGACCCCGGGCATCCGCTCCTGCCGCTGGCCCTCTCCTTCCCTTCCCTCCCTCCCTTCCCTTCTTCCCTCTCTCCCTTCTCTCCTTCCCTCCTCTCTCTTTTCCCTTCTCTCCTTCCCTCCCTCCCTTTTTTCTCTACTTTCCTTCTCTCCTTCCTCCTTTCCCTCCCTCCCTCCCACACACACACACATAACACATACAACTAACACACACACACACACACACACACATAATTTAATGGCTGGACTGGTGTTTTGCCAATGGTTATTGGTTTTCCAGGATCTAGTTAATTAAATAACTTTTCTTTTCATTTCACAGTCACTAAAACAAGTGGTAATGTAACTATGTACTTTTCAGAGGTGATCTACACATTGTGTTTGTTCCTTGTAGGCTTACATGTATGCGATTTTATATTAAAATGTAGCTTAGATCTGTCTGGTCCATTAACTCGCAGGCACTTTTTAAGCGCACATTTTGATTACCTT
Organism: Malacoraja senta; assembly: GCA_038087875.1. Lineage (NCBI taxonomy): Eukaryota > Metazoa > Chordata > Chondrichthyes > Rajiformes > Rajidae > Malacoraja > Malacoraja senta. The sequence continues at coordinate 231,782 of JAXLNO010004112.1, read as the reverse complement.
CCATTCTACCATAGAGATATAAAGTCTATAATAGACTTTATTTATATTTCTATGATTCTACAGACCTTGGGGCTGACCAAAATTGTTCCCAATTGGGCCCCGCACCTCCTAAGGCCAGCCCTGCATCAATGCTGGGAACAAACACAACTGAGCTTCCAGAATAATCCGTGGCGGACAATGCCACTGATTCACGGGCTGCTGTATATGGATTGCTCTAGCCTCTCCTGTACCCTCATCCTGGAGCATCAGAAACATCTCTCTGCCTCCGTCCTGTCACCAACTATCAACCGCTGTGGTCCTCCAGCCCTCGCCTTCCTTCCTTGGACGTGTGGATCGACCAGCGAACCAACATCCTCTCCCATCCACCTCTGTTGCCCGGGGGCACCTCAATGCACTTTATACAGTTGGATGAGGGGTCTGGGGACGGGAGGTACAGTTGCATAGAGAATACACGTAAAGTAGGTCTAGCCTGTGTAGAGGGTGCGCGCTGCACATCACCCAACTCTACCCAAAGAGCCGACAGTCAGAATAAAGACAGCACTGAAGTAGCTACTTACAGAACCATCTGATGCACTTGCTCCCACTTTGTCCCCAGACACATTCCAACACACTTCAAAGATGCCTCCAGTGCCTCGGTAGCTGTGCACTAAAGATCCTGTCTGTGAGAAGAAACATTGATTTCAATACACAGCAATATTTCTGCACCTTTTAAACAGATTCTCTTGTTTTGCTTGCGAAAACTTTTGGATGCTTCACAAGCGATGCATTAAAGATTTGTTCACTCGTGGTGGAGGAGGGGGGTTGAGTAGGGGTCAACAAGGGGCAGGGTCACAGAAGAACCCAAGATTATGTATATTAATGCATGCACATGTGGCCAGAGTCCACCTGCGTGTTTAGAAAAAGTACGTGTCTTTGCACATGTGCGTGCTAAAGTATGGTCTCAGATTATTCCTGCAGGACTGCTGGCAAAGAGGATTAAATTATCCTTGTCCTGAGAGTTCTGTGGGTGGACAGGATGCCCTGGGACTGGAGTTGCCATTGACATTTGTAGGATAGTGTATTATCCATCACTGTGCTGGATGTTGAAGGCCACAGACAGACAGCTGGGTGCATGTGAAGGCTTCCCCCTCCCCACATCATGCTAGACTGGCTTGAATTTTTATTAATATATCACATACCACCAGTGCACAACCCTGGGCAACAACATAATCAAATAGTCTCTTTATGTAAAGCATCAGCCCTTGAGTTGCAGCATGCTAGCGTATCGAAGCTACCTGTGGGCAGTGTGCTGTATTCCACATGTGCGTAGATGGGTGGGTGAGTGTGCCGTACCTGGGTATTCAACACGTGTAGGAAAGAACTGCAGATGCTGGTTTAAACCGAAGATAGACACAAAAAGCTGGAGTAACTCAGCGGGACAGGCAGCATCTCTGGAGAAAAGGAATGGGTGACGTTTCAGGTCAAGACCCCTCTTCGGACTGGTTAGGGATAAGGGAAACGAGAGATATAGATGGTGATGTGGAGAGGTAAGGAACAATGAATAAAGGATATGCCAAATAGTCTCGATGATAAAGGAAACAGGCCATCGTTAGTTGTTTGTAGGGTTAAAACGAGAAGCTGGTGCGACTTGGGTGGGGGAGGGATAGAGCGAGAGGGAAATGCCGGGGCTACCTGGTGAGAGAAATCAATATTCATACCACTGGGCTGTAAGCTGCCCAAGCGAAATATGAGATGTATAAGAGTCCACATCTTGAACAACGGAAACAGTAGATGAGGTTGGAGGAGGTGCAACTGAACTCCTGCCTAACCTGAAAGGACTGTCGGGGTCCCTGGACAGAGTTGAGGGAGGAGGTACAGCGACAGGTGTTGCATCTTCTGCGGTTGCAGGGGAAGGTACCTGGGGAGGGGGTGGTTTGGGTGGGAAGGGATGAGTTAACCAGGGAGTTGCAGAGGGAACGGTCTCTGCGGAAGGTGGAAAGGGGTGGAGATTGGAAAATGTGGCTAGTGGTAGGAACCCGTTGGAAGTGGGGGAAATTTCGGAGGATTATGTGTTGTCACTCCATTGTCAGAGTGAGGCTAAATGCAAATTGGAGGAACAGCATCTCATATTTCGCTAGAGCAGCTGACAGCCCAGTGGTATGAATATTGTTTTATCTCACTTCAGATAGCCCCGGCATTCCCCCTTTCTCTATCCCTCCCCCACCCAAGTCGTACCAGCTTCTTGTTTTCACCCTACAAACAGCTAAGAATGGCCTGTTTCCTTTATCATCGTTAGGTTTTTGCATATCTATTATTCTTTGTTCTTTATCTCTCCACATCATCGTCTATATCTCCCTAACCAGTCTGAAGAAGGGTCTTGACCTGAAACGCCACCCATTCCTTCTCTCCAGAGGTGCTGCCGGTCCCGCTGAGTTACTCCAGCTTTTTGTATTCCAGATGTGTGTAGGTGTGCTGTACCTGGCTATTCCACATGTGTGTAGGTGTGCCGTACCTGGCTATTCCACATGTGTGTAGGTGTGCCCTACCTGGCTATTCCACATGTGTGTAGGTGTGCCGTACCTGGGTAATCCACATGTGTGTAGGTGTGCTGTACCTGGGTATTCCATATGTGGACACATTTGTCAAAAGAGCCACTGGCGAGGTATTTGCCGTCAGGACTGAAGGCGACACTGTAGACTGGCTCCTGGTGCATGGTCAAGGTGTGGAGACAAACCCCTCGTTCCACGTCCCACAAGCGTACAGTTGAATCAAACGAAGCACTGTCAATGGCAAGTCATACGTGCGATTAGCATCCAAATCTGCCGTCTCTAGCCACAGATTACAGCCTCCAAGTGAGGCATTGAGGCTCAGCGCCTGTAATCTTTCACTTCATGAATGGTTTTTACAAAAGCATTTACTGTCAAATGATCTGGAAGGGCAATTTCCCGGGCAATGGAAGACAAATAATCCAAGCTTCCCAATGATCCGTGTCCAATGAGGTCTAAAGTGTAGATGCCTGATGGGAATGAGTAAATCGAGATACAATGACCGAGAGTCACAAATCCCCACAATACAGACGACCCTCTTAAATTCTGTACCGGACATCTGTAAACCCTCTTAAATTAACCCGGATGAAAAGTGCGGCTCTCAAAATAAACCTGGAAAATGCAATCTAATTAGATCATTTTGGTCGTTGAATGTTTAGATATGGGTTGATAGGTGAAGAAACATTGCTGCAATTCATTGAGGACAAGAGGGATATTGAGGGTGAAAGGTTGGTGGTGTCATTTCACCTCAGACCCGCCTCACAGCCAGAGCTTAAATATAGTTTATAATTTTAGAGATGCAGGGTGGAAACGGGCTCTTTGGCCCAGTGAGTTCACACCAACGAACGACCACGCCGTACACCAGTTCTGTCCTACACACGAGGGCCTATTTGCAGAACCCAATTAACCTACAAACCTGTACGTCTTTGGAATGTGGGAGGAAACTGGAGAAAGCCCACGCGGTCACGGGGAGAACGTGCAAACTCCGTACAGACAGCACCTATAGTCGGGATTGAACCTCTGGGTTCTGGAGCTGTGAGGCAGCGACTCTACCACGGTGCCACTGTGCCGCCCCTATGTAATGAACCATCAATCCAATCCACTGCCCATTACTGAAAATAGACTTTGTTTCATAAAATAAAGACTTGTTCCTGATGTATCTGTGCTAACTTTTATTTTTGATATTTTTATATTTGTTTTAGGCTCTGACACGATCTCGACTCACGAGGTTAATTCCCAGGATGGCGGGACTGTCATATGTTGATGGAATGGAGCGGCTGGGCTTCTATACACTGGAATTTAGAAGGATGAGAGGGGATCTTATTGAAACATATAAGATTATTAAGGGTTTGGACACGCTAGAGGCAGGAAACATGTTCCCGATGTTGGGGAAGTCCAGAACCAGGGGCCACAGTTTAAGAATAAGGGGTAGGCCATTTAGAACGGAGATGAGGGAAAAACTTTTTAACCCAGAGAGTTGTGAATCTGTGCCAATTCTCTGGATGCTTTCAAGAGAGAGTAAGATAGAGCTCTTAAAGATAGCGGAGTCAAGGGATATGGGGAGAAGGCATGAATGGGGTACTGATTGTGGATGATCAGCCATGATCAAATTGAATGGCGGTGCTGGCTAGAAGGGCCAAATGGCCTACTCCTGCACCTATGATCTAATGTATTTTGTCTATTGTCTATGACATTGTTGATGTGCAGTTTAAGTCCTAGTTCTGTAAAGTAAAGAAAGTCCTATGGACTGCCAGAGAAGTTGCTGGGGTGGTTTGAGTTTGTAACACAAGCGCTGTTTAGAGGAGTCAGTGTTACCTGGCTAACATGATGTAGGAGTTGGGGTTGTTGGTGCCGGGCCCAGTGGGACTCCACTTGATGGTGTATATCTCCTTGTTGTGGGCTTGGAGATCATGCACACAGGCATCTTGCTTCATGTTCCAAATCTGTGTAAGAACAAAGCACCAACAGTGAAGCAGTTATTGTGGCATCCACTGCAGATGAAGAACATTGCACAAAATTACCAGGATCCCACATCATCTGCACTGGAGGTGAATTTAAGATAACACCTAAGGGCTGACTGCACACAGAAACTATTCTCAACTGCCGTTAGAAGCTAGTTACATTATCAATACTCAAGTGAAAAGATGCTGTATTATCCATGTGCCTCTTGATGCTGTTATTTGTGCTGTCTATTGTTAAGTCGATTCACTCTGGTTTAGGTTTATTATTGCCACGTGTACTGAGGTACAATGAAAAGCTTTGCTATCCAAGCAGATCAGATACTATATATATATATATATATATATATGCCAAACTCAAGTACAATAGGTAGTGCAATGGGGGAGATACAGAGCACAGAATATATTTCTCAGCACTTCAGTTCCATGGACAAAGTCCAATGTCCGCAATGGGGTAGAGGTGAATCGGACAGTACCCCAGCTTATGGAAGGACCGTTCAGACGCCTGATAACAGAGGGGAAGATACTGTTCCTTATAGCCCTGTCCCACGGTACGAGTTCATTCCAAGAGCTCTCCCGAGTTTAAAAAAAATCAAACTCGTGGTAAGCACGGAGAATGAACGTAGCGGGTACGTCGGAGCTCGGGGACGTTTCTTAGCGGCAACAGCAGGTACTCGGGAAGACTCGCTAACGGCAAGTAAGCACGGGAAGACTCGTGAAGATTTTTCAACATGTTCCACGAGAGCCCCGAGTACCGACGAGTGGCCATTAACGTAAATCTCCGAGTTCGAATCAGGGCAAACTCAGGAGAGCTCTTGGAATGAACTCGTACCGTGGGACAGGGTTTTAAGTTTGGTGGTGTGCACTTTCAAGCTTCTGTACCTCTGCAACAGGCCACAAGGGGGACCTATACCAATTGTCAGCATTGCCGTTTGACATCCAAGGGCAGCAACCTTGTGTCACCTTCTCTATGGACACTAAACTGAATCAGGATAAATTCCCAACACCTAAATGGCATTAAAATATTTCCAAATGCAATATATTCACATTTATTTCTAAAATAAGGTAGCAATGTCAATCCAATAATAAAAAGGCATAATCTCAGCTAGTTTTACCTTTAATCCAGAAAAGTGTCAGAGTTCTCTCATTTCTGTTGCTTTTTTCATTTAAATGAATCTTAAATTATTGCACCAAAAGTAGGAAATGTGTGCAATGTCTTAAGCAGTGAACAACACTGATCACCCAAGTGAGTTGTGAGGGACAGGGTTTGACAAAGTTCCACACACACACACGGCTGTGATGAGCGAGATGTCACACCTGCATGCGATAGACCGACAAGCATTGACAGAGGTGAACGTCCTTGTATCAAACCTGATGCAGGCTGGTGGGGATCAGGTGCATGCCTCTACTTCAGGTGGCATGTGTTTTTAAGAGAAGGAGCATGGGATAATGGACAAAAGCCTTTCTGTCTCACTCCATGCTTCAGACGTTTGGGGGGGTGAAATGGTTGGAAGCTCCCAGTATTTTTAAAGTGAAACACAGTTGATGCTCACACTTCCATTCTCACAAGGGATTGGAGCCGTAATTACGTTGTCCTACCTTCAGTGTCATGTCATCTGAGCAAGATGCAAGTAACATGCCAGATGGGTCCCACTTGATTGCATTGACTTCATTCTGAAATGTAAAAAGAAGTACATCAGCCCCCTGTGGTGATAAAATATGTTAAAAATCCTGATGTGTTACCTTGCTTTTGAAGGTACCAGTTTGTTACATTGCAGCTTCAAAATCCATGGCATAATTCATAAATGCTGGATGCAACCCAAAACTTTACTTTCTTTCTTCGGTAATATTTTCTCTTCCTTTGCAATTCAGTTCTCCTAGGATAGTTTTTTGTTTCTTTTTTTCAATCAATATTCTTTTATTTATTTATTTTCTTTCAAAATTTGCTCAAGAAATATGCTTTCCTGTACTTTTATTGTTTGACCATGACATCTCTTTGGTCAAGAACATTTAATTGTCTTATTGTGCTGCCAATGGAACAATGAAATTCCTGCTTGCAGCAGCATAACAGGCCTGTAAACACAGTACTCAATATAATAAACAAAAATACAATAAATTAATAACCCCAATACTAGTGCCAAAAAAAAAGCCTCAGTAGACAGTCCACAGTTGCTGAGGTCAGTGTTGTGCAGTGTTCAAGAGCCTGATGGTTGCTGGGAAGAAGCTGTTCTTGAACCTGGACGTCACGGTTTTCAGGCTCCTGTACCTTCTTCCTGATGGTAGCAGCGAAATGAGAGCGTGGCCAGGGTGGTGTGGGTCTTTGATGATGCTGGCTGCCTTTTTGAGGCAGCGCCTCCTGTAGATCCCTTCGATGGTGGGGAGGTCAGTACCTGTGATGGACCTTCGATGGTGGGGAGGTCAGTACCTGTGATGGACCTTCGATGGTGGGGAGGTCAGTACCTGTGATGGACCGGGCAGTGTCCCATGTTCCACATTATAACATATAACATGTTCCGTACATAATACAGTATATTGTCAGTGGGTTGTGCGTCTGTACTCACGGTGTGCCCCTGGAATGTCTTGACCGGACGGTCACAACCCAGCCTGCAGACGTGAATGCACATGTCCGTGCTGCAGGATGCAAATGCAGTGTTGTTTTGCCAATCCACATCCAAGGCAGGGGCTGCAAAGAACAAATCACTCCCCCATTAGCCACAAGCTCTAAAGTAGGCAGCCAAAATCAATAACACAGAACAAAAACAATCTCGGGGATCAAGGGGAACACAGCTTTTTGTTTTAAATGGAGAAACCAGGAGCTGCAAGAAGCTGGTTTACAAAACAAAAGCATATTTTTACAGCTTTTTTAGAGCAGGCTTTGAAAATATTCAGCTCCTCTGCTGCCAACATCAGGCCCTGAAAAGCAGCTGCATTCATAGTGCAGGTGTTTCTAACCTGGAGGTCCAGCGGGCAGAGTTGACAAGAAGGAGTTTACCACTGATTTTATTTCCTGCCAAAAAATGAATAAATATACACTTGCTTAGCTGACCGTGCTACCCCCCGGTTTAGTTTAGATTTACGGCAAGGAAACTGGCTCTGAGTCCACAACAACCATCGATCATCCGTTCACTTTAGTGTCATAGTCATACAGCTTAGAAACAGATCCTTCTGCCCAACTTGCCCACGCCAACCAAAATGTCCCTGTCTACGCTAGTGCCACCTAGTGCTAGTGCTAGTGTTTGGCCCATTCCTTTCCTCTCTAACCTTTCCTCTCCATGTACTTGTCCAAATGTATTTTAAATGTAGTCAGGCACGGAAATCGCTATCAAAATATGGAGGGGACCGGGGGACGCAATGCACGCATGCACACGCACACTCACACACACACGCCAGGCTTCGGAGGCTCAATCCAGCGCTAAATGCAGCTCAACTCTGCCTGTCTCGCCGGGTTAACCTACAGGCCTGCCTGGACACCAGCGCTGCTACTCCACGCTGGCTGTAAGCCTGGGCCATATTTCCCGTAAGTCCATGCAGGGCTGTAGGTTAACCTGGCAGGACAGGCAGCGTTGAGCTGGGTATAGCGTTACTTCTCTGCGATGCCTGTGAGCCTCGGGGCACATCCCCCGTCTGACTCCCGACGTCTCTGGCCACCCCCGGGCGTGGGGGGCACTCGGGTGGGGACGGGGATGGTCCAGTGGCGGTTCGGCAGCGATTGCAGCGCCGGAGACACGGGATCGATCCTGGCTGCGGATGAGGCGCAGGTCTGTGCCACGTCTCCCTCCTCCAATCACCGCACTCTATCCTCAGTCCCACCCCCCTACTTCCGCCTCTGACCGACACCTCCCTCCTCCAATCATCGCGCTGAATCATCATGTCCCGCCCCCATTGCCTGCTGACCGACGTCTCTCTCGTCCAATCGGCACCCTCGATCAGCAGTCCCACCCCCACTGTCTCGCAGAGAGCAGAGATTTCACCGGGTTTTAAAATCCGGATTACAAAAAATGGGGAGGGAACGGCCCCCACCTCTCAAAACAGGGGGGGGGGGGACGTGTCCCCCTTGGCCTCCCCGGGATTTCCGCCCCCTGAATGTAGTTCTATGTTTTCCACTTTCTCATCCACTCTCTACATACGAGGGGAAATGTTACAGATGCCAATTAATGGGGGCTGTCCTAGGGAGGGCATGGGAGAATAACTTCCCCAGAGTGGGCAGACCTTGCTGAAATCTTGCAGCAGAGCCGACAGAGGACTGTCCATTCCCTCCACAGATGCTGCCTGAGTTCCTCTTAGTACTTTGTGTTTAATTAGATGCTACTTTAGTTACGGACATAGAGTCACACAGCATGAAAACAAGCCCTTCAGCCCAACCCGTCTATGCAGACAAAGATGCCCAATCTAAGACACAAAGTGCTTGGCCCGCTCAGGTCCTCCAACTTTGTATATTTTGAGTAACGCTAACTGGCTGTTATATATAAAACTATTCATTGTTACCTGAATGAAATGGAAACTGTTGCTTAGCTTCGCCTGTATGAGCATCCCAAATTATTGTCGTCTGCGGAGAGAGAAAAAACAAAATAACAAACTGGTCCCTTGTCCGAGGAAGGAGAGTTGCCAACTACCGGCCTGCTGGCTGCTTCCTCCTTTAGATGTTGCAGATAATCGTTGGAGTTTTCACCTCTTGTGTTTCTGCCTGAATCCCTCCTCACCATGAGGGACCAGCTCAGCTGCATCAGCTGGGGAACTCCCCCGGTGTCCGCACTGCAGTCGCTGCATGTGGCAGAGGAAGAGAATACTTACTGTCGATCTTCAGAGGTCCAGCCGCCTGTGACCAAGTCACAGGTTCACCAGCAGTGGCTGAGATGATGGTTGTCCTCTCACACAATAACCAGCTGCCTGCACAGTGGGGAATGCGGGGCAAACACCAGGCCAACAGAAAGTCTGCCCTTGTGTTCCTGAAACCACTTCTGTAGCATCTCACCTTGTCAACACCCGCACTGAGAATGTAGTTTCCCTTCTTGTTCCATTTTAAAGCAAATATGGGCCCTTTGTGTTGTCCCAGGGTGCTCGCAAGGTTGCCTGAGACAAAGAAACATTCCAGGTTATTGGTAACATTAGATCGGCCATTTTATGAACCAATAGGTGCCTAGTAATTCATAACCTACCATCCTTTGTCCATATCCTTGCGAATCCATCGTATGATCCCGTGGCCAGAAGCGTTCCATCACTCTGGAAAAAGTAATCACCAACATCTCAGCTCCTCTCGTGACAAGACTAACAACTTGCACTCGATAAATGTCTTCAGCATGATGGATACAAAATGGAAAATAGATGGTGGAAATAGGGAGGGGAACTGAAGATGTAACCAGGAGGACATCGAGAGGTAGACTGTGAAATGAGCAGGGAGACAGCAAGGTGGAGGGTGATCTAGAGACAGAGAGACATCCGACTGGTCTGCCAAAACAGGTTAAAGTGCAAACGTGTCTAAACCATGTATGTTTTTGTGCGTTTTGACGGCAGAGAACAGGGGGAGTCCAACATGAGAGGATGCTGAAGGGGCAGGTTTGGATTAGTTGGGATTTACAAAGAAGATGGAGACTGGAGTTAAGTCGGCAATGGGAAATTGGTCAATGTGGCGATCTAACGTGTGAATGCATCTCAGGTCTGCCACACACAGTGGTCATAGAAGGTGCTATACAACATTAGCTTCTTTCTCTATTCCTTCGGTGCTGGAGAGAGGTTGGAATTAAGGGCACGAGATTTTCTGTTGAAGATGAAGGATTTGGTGTTAGTCTTGCCAAGGTTATTTCTATCATTAGTATTGTGTTGAATTGGAGCCAGGCTTTGGATGGAGCTGGAAATGTGATGGTGTATAATCAGAAGAGTGGATTAGAGCATGTGGATACAATGGAGCAGGAAGTGAGTTGCTGTGCATCAGGAGAGCTGGCACTGTGGGGGAGGGGTGTAGTAAAGCTCAGGTCACGTTGGCAGTACTGTGTGACACCGCTGGCCATGCCACTCAATGCAATCACCCCACTCAGCTCAGCATTTAATCGTGGACCCACCGAAACAGCCAAATCCCATTTGTTCAATTGTCGATACAATTAGTAATTAAACACTCTTGAAATTCAGATCCATTTGTTTCCAAGTTCTTGCCAAGTTTTCACACACCACACTGAGAAACCACACTAATAATGCTGTCAGTGTCTTTGCTGCAGCGTCCAGTTCTGGAAACATGCCAGATGACATAATTGTTGCCGCTGTAGAGTATGGGCGTGGGCTGTAGTGAGTGACTGGGGCAGCCAGGCGCTTTACTCCAAGCAGGAAAACATAACTGAACACAGTAATGTGTAGTGTTGATGCACCAGGACTCACATGCTGGCAGACAGCGCACAGCATCACAGTCACCTTGCAGCTAGTATTGTCTTCTCTGCTTGTCCTAAATGCCCTTCAAACCTCATCAGTAAAAGTAAAGCACAGAATTCTCTCTTGAGCATTGACAACAGTCCCAAAATATATGAAAAGCAATGTAATTGGAATCAGATTATTAACTCCAGTAAACATTTGCTTTTAAACCAACAATGACATTCAAATTCAATGCCTGCGATACATTTTTGAGCTAACAATGATAGTTTGCTCTGCTGACTGGGAAGGAGCTTTTGGAGAGTAAGATGCCAAGAGTTAGGGCATTGGGAAGTGGTTGTTCACTAGATCTGAACGCTACAGGGCTTTACATGAAAGCTGCATTCCACACAGCTTCATACAAAGAATGTCTGAAGAAATCTTGCCAAAGCAAGACATTTCTTTGTGATTGAATGTTTTTAACACTGTAATACAAATGACACAATGCACTGTTTGTAACTCATTAACGTACAAAGGCTACTTATTTAAGAGCATTACTTTTGACTCCGAATGGGATTCTTTTGAGAATGAAAGATTGAGTTAATGGTTAATAGGTTTTAATTACAATGAGTAACACAAGGGTCACAAATTGATTTTATAACCATGGAAGCTTACATTCCAGTCGAGTGATGTGACGTCCTTGTTACTGGGAACGTCTTGGCCGCCCTCTCGGATACAGTGCCGCAGCACTAACTGAGTCGGTCCACCATTGCTGTTCTCATTCAGGTTCCAGATTCGTGCAGTTGAGTCTCCAGAACTGGAAATATGACAATTTATTTGTTTAGAGTCTACAAAGTTTCACATTCCCCTTTAAAAAAAATCATTGCTGCTTCTAACTCTGGAGTAAGACATCAGACATGAATCTTAAAGGCACCAATATGTGAGAATAGGCTGGGAAATGATGCCTCGAGGTGAATATTGTGCAAACAGTAACCATCCATCCTCCTCCTTTCTCTGTCTGTAACACAACATGGCTGGCCACAGCATCCTCTTCCAGTGTCTCACTGCATCACTCACCCCGACACACACACACGCTTACGTACTTCTTACATTATATAAGGTACAGAAAATGCCGGAAACACTCAGCAGGTCAAGCAGCCCAAAAAACCCAGGTGGTCAAACAACCTTCTTTTGTAACGCCTTTTGATCCAAACAAGGAATACTTCTTTTCACAGGATAGACACAAGGAATTGCAGATGCTGGAACCTTGAGCACAAAAACACAGCGCTGGAGTAACTCAACAGGTCAGGCAGCATCTATGGAGAACATGGATAGGTGACGTTTCCATTTGAGGCCCTTCTTCAGTCCCTTTGGCTGAAAAAGGTTCCCAACCCCAAGCGTCAGCTGTCCATGTTCTCCACAGATGCTGGTCGAGTTACTGCAGCACTTTGTACCTTGTTCTTTCCACAGATGCTGCCTGACCTGCTGAGTTCCTCCGATCTCCAGTTTATTGATCTGCATCTTATCTGTCGGGTTACAGGTTGACATGACTGCTGTCTTCCTGCCAGTCGCACCATGCTCCACCTGAGGGCCTTTCCAGAACCCCTGCCTCACAACCATCTTGGCAACATTATTAGAGAGCAAAGTGCCATCTCCACATTCAGCTTCACCTCACCTCGACCACGCTCAACGCCTTCAACGTCTGGGAAATGATATTCTGCTAAACCCTTATCCTGTACATGAAATGTATGGAAGCATAGAACAGTACAGCACAAGAACAGGCCCTTTGGCCCACAATGTCTGTCCTAAACATGAAACAATTGGGAGGACAGAAGCCATTATCTTGCCACAAACTCCCTTCACTAAACACTATTCCATTCTCCTCTTTAGCTATTCTCTGATGCCAGTAATGTTTCAGACACAGGGGACGGCAGATTCTGCAGCAACAGTCTATTTTTAATCTTGCTTTCTTCTTCAAATTCAGGATGTGCTTCCAACCACATCTCTGGGATATCACTGAGGTCCCCGAGTAATAGCCCTGTACCACGGCACGAGTTCATTCCAAGAGCTCTCCCGAGTTTAAAAAAAATCAAACTCGTGGTAAGCACGGAGAATGAACGTAGCGGGTACGTCCAAGCTCGGGGACGTCTCTTAGCGGCTCGTAACGCTAACGGCAGGTACTTGGGAAGACTCGCTAACGGCAGGTAAGCACGGGAAGAAAAATGTCCACGAGAGCCCCGAGTACCGATGAGTGGCCATTACCGTAAATCTCCGAGTTCGAATCAGAGCAAACTCGGGAGAGCTCTTGGAATGAACTCGTACCGTGGGACAGGGCTTTTACATGTCGCAAATCACCAACCCTCCTCCTGTCTTATAACATTGTCTATCAAACATTGTCCATGGGATGTGAGGTTCCTTAGTTACATGTATCACGTCACCAACTCTACTCCCGTCTTATACATTGCCCATGTTTGGTTTGGCATGGTTCTGACTTCTCTTGTGCAAGCTTCCATCAACGTCCGCTCTCCCTGAGTGTGACGTTCACACCCATGCACGTAGCTCACACTCAGTCCTGTCCATCTGTCAGCCCAGTCCTCACTGGCTCAAACTCGCTCCTGGGAAGCAGGATTTTAAAATGCCCATTCTTATAGTGGTGACAATTCATCTGCTTGCCCTTGCCTCTCCCTAATCTTGTCGAGCTCACCACTCCTCGAGATGTCCGTGTTCCCTCAGTTCATCCTCAATTCTGAACCATCCCTTGCTGGTTTCTGGAATTCCCTCCCTCATCTCATCCTTTCTCCATTTAATTCACTCCTTAAGAGCATTCTCTTCGAGCGAGCGGGCGAGCAAGCTTTTGGCCACTGCCCCAGTATTTCATTCTGTGGTTGGTATCACACTGTACTTTAATGTGTTAATGCGCTATTCCAAGGGTGGTGTGTAAATGCAGGAGTGCTCTGTGCCACCAGGTGGCGAGCTTGTGCCATCTCTGTTCCACACTGAATCACTGATCTGGTTTCACCACAAAAAAACTTCGCACTGCATTATTTTATCAATCGCTGATTAGTCAACATTTAATAGGTCCTAGGCTCATCCCCCATGTCTGCAAAGAGGAGGACAGGCCAGAGAACCTCAGAGATACATAACCACAGTGTGGGTGGGGGGGGGGGTGGGGGGGGCTGCCAACATTGGGTGAGAGTTGAGTGAGAAATTGTGAGGGAGCGCAGCGACCAAGCCCAAGGGAGCGTAGTAACCGAGGGGGGGAGAGTGTGGGAGGTGGGAGGTGGGGGGGGTCTCCCCTCCTACGGTAGGGAGCTTTTGCATTTGTGCAATCTGGTGCATACTGTAGCGAGTCTTTTAACTTACTCTTGAATGCAACATTTATGCTTTAAATTAGATAAGGTAGGAATAAGGTTAGGTTAAATTACATTCCTAATTACATTCCACAGGAGCCAGACTCTGATCAACAGGTGCAGCACATGAATTACCTTAGTATATTCATGTATGGAAATCAGGTTATAATTCATGCTGTTATGCATATATAGAGAGAAAAATCCCCCATAGAAACAAGGCAAGAGTCGGACTTCCATCACTGTTCTGCACATATAAATGAATCAACCTTACCCGTTGACTATAGAAACAAGACAAAAATAATGCCACATATTCAACCAAGTATATGAAACATAGAAAATAGGTGCAGGAGGAAGCCATTCGGCCTTTCGAGCTATTCATTGTGATCATGGGTGATCGTCCCCAATCAATAACCCGTGCCTCCCCTCTCCCTTGATACCACTAGCCCCTAGAGCTCTATCTACCTCTCTCTTAAATCCATCCAGTGATTTGGCTTCCACTGCCCTCTGTGGTAGGGAATTCCACAACTTCACAACTCTCTGGGTGAAAACGTTTTTTCTCACCTCGGTCTTAAATGGCCTCCCCTTTATTCTAAGACTGTGGCTCAAAAAGATGAAAAATGTCCATGAATCTCTTAACCTGAGCATATTTATGTCCATGAATCTCTTAACCTGAGCATGTTCTTTGTTGCAACTGTAAGTTGCCCTGTGAGATGCATTAATCACTTCATTCCTTTGGAGTGTAAGAATTTAAAGCTATTCCTACTCACCACTAAGTTGTACTGGTAGCTGGGAGAGTGATCCCTACTGTTGACGAGCTAGGAGTCCTAGTGATAGTGGTGATAACTATATGCGATAGACATATACAGTTGGCGCTCTACTGCTATGGGGTTTAAACGGAAACGTCCATAAAATGCCCCCAATTATAAATGCAATATAATCAGCCTGGAAATGCTTGGTGAAATACAGCTGAATGAAGTATCGACAGCAGTCCTTACTGGGGGCCAATTAGCAAAGCTAACCTCTCATCCAGTCTTGATGGCTCGTCGATACAGGAGGGTTGTATTTGAAAGAAGGGGCAGGAAGAAACAGCTTGACCAGTCAACAATGTTCCTTACTGTAGGTTCTGGAGGAGGTGTCACCTATCCTCGCTGACTGAGGACTGTTGATGCTAAAATCGAGCATTCAGTGGTAGAGGGAGTGAAGATACCTCGGTCCCGGAGTTTGGCGCTAATAGCCACCCCATCTCTTAGCACATACAGGTATACACTGCTAAATGCATAATGTAAAGCTTGAGTCTGTTTCTACTATTAACATTATTCGCGAACTGACCAAGGACACATATAGATTGGTCTACATTTCTCAATGGAATGTCCTTCAATTGTGAAGGATAGCATAGACAGAGATAATTGCTTGGTCTGTTCTCTTCTGTGTGACTCTATGACTCTTGGTTCAGTGTATACACACTTCTCCATTTGTGGTATCACCGCCAGTAGTTGGAGTAGGGCTTCACTACTCTTTCCTTGTATGGGCCGAGCTATAGGTAGAGATGAGGACTTTATTCCTTGGAACGCAGGAAGCTGAGCGGTGCTTATAAAAGTGTTTAAAGGGTGACTGCGCATAGGGTGACTGCGCAGAGTCTGTTACCCAGGACGGGGAGTGAAAAACCAGAGATCAGCCATGATCATATTGAATGGCGGTGCAGGCTCGAAGGGCCGAATGGCCTACTCCTGCACCTAATTTCTATGTTTATGGTGAGTGGCAAGATTTACAAGAAACCTGACGGGAAGACTTTACACAGATGGCGATGCGTGTTTGGAATGACATTTGGCAATATCGCTGCCATCTTGACAGTAGAAAAACTTTGATTGTTTGCATTGAGCAATGAATGTTAGGCAGGAAGTGATTCTGCAGTAATGTCCAGGTGCACCAGTTTACACGCTAATGCAGAGTGCGGTGCAACACCAGTGCATTTGCTTCATCAGCATTGGAGCTTTGATAAGATCATCCATTTATGATATTAGATAATTATCTGTCTCCATTCTGTCATCTGAGTATTTCCTGTTCTCCTCTTGTTTAGCTTAGTTTAGTTTAGAGATACAGCATTCAGTTCGTTCAGTTCGCAACCAATATACATTAACAAAACGTAGGAATTTTGCAGTAAGATAAAATGGGTTCCATTGGCAATTATTCATCACTGTGAGCTGGTCACTGGATCTGGGATGGAATTCCCCACTGTCAGCTTTTTCCGGTAAACTCTTGAAAGGATCGGCACATCTTTCTGCTCTCTTTATGGCAGCTTTCTATATAAACTAGGGCAGATCCCAACATCCAGATGATATGTTCACACCCAGTGTGGCCAGTCTGTCCACCACCCTCCCTCTGTCTCTTTTACTCTGTGCAATCTTTCGCCTCACTCCCCATCTGTTCCGTCACAACCTTCATCCTGTCCACCCGTACAGACAGACCGAACATCTTCACTCGGACCCTCAGACATTCTCTCTGCTCCACAACACATTCCATGTTCTCCCCGACTGTCCCCATGATTCCTTTACCTACTTTATAATAATTATGCCGTTCTGCTCTACCTCACAGGTGATCGGGCCGAAATATCGACTTGGACCTGTTGCTTTCGCAGACGCAGTTTGACCCACTGGGGTCATCCAGCGTTGTGTTAAGCCCCTGTCCCACTTAGGAGACCTAAACAGCAACCTCTGGTGAACTTGCCCGCCACCCAAAAAAAAAATCAAGGTGGAGGTGACCTGCAACCTCCTACCACCTCCCACGCATATGTTGAAAACCTTCCTTGACTATGAAGAAAACCGGCTTCGACTAGACCTGCGACTAAAAAATTATCGATTTTTAAAACGACAACCTATTTTTAGTCGAGGCCAGTTTTAATCATGATGAAAAAATACCACCAACCCATCTCTTATCGACAAAACATATAAACAATGGGATAGATTGGGGATTAGGGCAGTAGGAACTGGGCAAACTGTTATCATTTCAACAATTAAAATTAAAATTTAAACTGAATGATAATCAATATTTTCAATATATACAGATATGTGACTTTATGAAGAAATATATACATAGATTTCCAACTATATATTTAGACCCTTTAGAAGAAGCAATGAATATTAAGGCTGATTCACAAAAACTAATATCATATTTTTATAATAGTATATTAAATAGAGAATTACCCTCAACAGAGGCACTAAGAGAAGATTGGGAACATGAACTAATGATAAAGATCCCGAAAGATAGATGGGAAAAGTATCTGATGAACACACATAATTGTTCCATTAATGCAAGACATAATTTAATTCAATTTAAATTATTACATAGACTATATTATTCAAAAACAAGGTTGAATAAATCCTACCCAAATGTCTCTCCCAGATGCGATAAATGTTTGTTTCAAAATGCCAATATAACACATTCATTTGTGGGATGTACAAAGTTGAATAAATTTTGGAGCGATATATTTGATATATTTACAAAGCTCTTCAAGTCAAGAATAGAACCTAATACGGAATGGATTATATTTGGAATAATATTAGAAGATATCAATTTAAACAAAGACCAAAAAGTATTCTTTAATTATGTAGCAATGTTACAATATTTTGAGATTTTAAAAATAAAGTCTGCAATTTATCCCATCAGATAAAGCATAAAAAGAAGTTTAATTTGACACCTAATTCACTTTCATATCTTCAGTATTAAAGAAGTTATGGCCATTTTCATACTCGGAAATTGGCATCTTGTTCCCTATTGCTTTTCCATTGACTTAACACAAAAGCTGTGATTGAGGACAGTTAAAAGCCCATAACTTTCTTGGCGTTTTGGCGCCATTTTCAAAGTGCAGTCCGTCTCTAGCTGCAACGAGCGTTGCCCGATCCAGGTAACTAGAACTACGATAATGAAGTCGACATCAGCACCAGTCCCACAAGGATGGCCCTGAAACTCTACTTCCACTCTGAAGAAAGGTCCTGATCCAAAGCGTCACCTATTCATGTCCTCCAGAGATGCTGCCTGACCGCTAAGTTACTCCAGCACTTAGTGTTCTACACAATACAATACAATACAATACAATATTGTATTGTGGAGCGAAGGAAATAGGCAACGTTTCGGGCCGAAACCCTTCTTCAGACGAAGAAGGGTTTCAGCCCGAAACGTTGTCTATTTCCTTCGCTCCATAGATGCTGCCTCACCCGCTGAGTTTCTCCAGCATTTTTGTCTACCTTCGATTTTCCAGCATCTGCAGTTCCTTCTTAAAAAATATTGTATTGTATTTCAAGGATGTTATCAAAGGCTGCTCAAGAAAGTGCAACATCCCACGGTAATGCCTGGCTGACAATGTCTCGAAACGGAGACGGGAAATCTCCAACAGCACTGAGAACTTGGCGCCTCTTTTTTAAAATCAAAAATAATTATTCAAATATTAAAATAATATATAGAGTACAGTAAAAACCAAAACAGAACCCACCACCATAATACACGACAAACGATAAACTATGATACAACTATCTTACAATCCTTGTCATGGATGCATTCAACCCAGCGGTCCCAGAAATCCCCCAGGGCGCCCGTGGACAGCGCGCAGTCCCTCTCTAGTACCACCTGAGCATGGACATAACCCCCCAGAGCCCTCTTCCGCCTGGCGCCGTGACTCGCGGGTGGCCAGCTTGGCCAGGCCCAGGAGCAACCCAACCAGGACATTCTCGGCCCCACCCTCTCCCCTGCACACAGGGTGTCCAAAGAACTTTGGTGGGAGCCCGGCACAGTAAAGCTTTAGACTGTAAGCGTGCACATCGCAGTCCTAGAGCTATTTGATGGAGATGAGACAGTAATACAATCTGTGCTGCTGATGGCAGGAGCAAGAACCATGGAGGACCTTATTGTCACTTTTCAGACTTCAATCCAAGACTTACCCTGATGCCAGGAGATCACTGACTGGGTTCCAGGCACAGATGAACACTTCTGATTCATGACCCCTTAAGACTGTGGATTTGGTGCAAGGGATTTCAACATCGCCATCGATTTCCATGGCATCAGAGTGATTATCTAAAACAAGACATTTACAATGTCAGCCACTTGGAAGCAATTACTTTAAATCTTACCTTGATTAATGGCCAAAAAAGTGGCCGACAAAAATCATAATATTCCTCAGTCACTGGAAAGGTAATGTTGTCCGGGTTCCTGGTGCTGCGAGGCAGAAGCTCTACCACGCGGCGCCACTGACACGATTAGTCATACTTTAGTCTAACAAATAGATATAATCTCTTCCATGTATTAACAACAGGGATCTGAGAACGCTCAAGGAACTACGTCAAAACGGTACACAATAGCGCAAACATTTTTGCACCACCTTACCTTTGTCCCGTGGTCGTTCGTATAAAGTTTCGTACTCATTGATGTTATGTTTCACAAGAAATTTTACATTTTTAAACTTAAAAAGTCAATATTTGAGAAAAATGTCTTCAGTCTTCAGCTATGACTTCACAATGCCACATTGTTGCAATCTCGGCACACTCAGTCCAGCCAGGCTGCCAGCACTAGAAAGTGGGAACGGGTTGCGTTGGGGGACCAGGCCTCCCGTTGGGGAAACGGGTGAGTGGTGGAATATTCCCTTGGGGAACGGGTTGCGTTGGGGACCAGGCCTCGTGTGGGGGCTATGGGTGAGCGGTGTAATATTGTGTTGGGGGAGGGGGGGGCAGGCCTCCCATGTGACAGGGACCCAACAGGTCCCAGTTGGTCTATATATATATTATTACTAAAAAAATCTCATCTTGTTTGTTTCTATCTATGCGCGCATATGTGCTCCTGGAACTACGCCAAAACGGTACACGATAGCGCTAACATATTTACACCATCTTACTCACAATTGTCCTGTGGTGGTTTGTGTCAAGTTTCGTTCAGATTGATGTTATATTTTACAAGTTATTAACATTTTTAGCTTTACAAAATTCCACTTTGAGAAGGATTTCTTCAAATCTGCACTGGCAGCTAGCAGCTATGACGTCACAATGGGTTTGTCGCCCTACCGGCTGCAATGTTGCTATCCCAGGACATTGAGTCCTTGGCAGCAAATGTCCTTCAGGGGAAGAATCTGCCAGCCTTACCCAGCACATAAGTGATTGCAAAGCCTTTTAATTGCTCTCTAAATTGAAAGTTTGGCACCTACATCACATTAAAGAATAAAAAAATGTTAGTGCAATCACATTTTTTTTTATAGTTTAAAATGAGGGAGAGCTGACCTGCACAGTTCGGGGCTATGGGTGAGTGGTGGAATATTGCGTTGGGGGACTAGGACTCACGTGTGACAGGGACTCAACCGCTCCCACTTGGTCTAGTCTAACATAAAAATAGTAGAATTGCTATAAAAGGAGCATGCATTTCTACAACCTTTTCTTCATATCTGGGTGCAAAGTTTTTAAGCATGTCATTACATTAGAACATGATTGTTGGAATTAATAACAGAAATAATTCTTTGGAGTTATCAACTCTGTGCTCTAACCTTGAGCTGAATAAACCAGATGCAACACTTACTGGTGATGGTGTGTGCCCCGTTTTCTTCGCCGTTGACAGTGGCTTCTCCATTCTTTGGTGTTGCTTGCTGTGGAGTCGAGGAAACTGCTGCTTGTTGCTGTTGTTGCTGCTGTTGCTGCTGTTGCTGCTGCTGCTGCTGCTGCTGCTGCTGCTGATGCTGCAGCTGTTGCTGCTGCTGTTGTTGCTGCTGTACCAGCTTGTCTCTGAACGCCTGCTGTCGGGTCTGAACAACGTCGGGCATCACAGCGTCGATCAGAGACAGCGACTCGATCGGTCGCCCGTCAAACACCGTGCCGTCCTACATAGAGAACAGAGCGAATGTAAACAATCCTCACACAAACCCTACGCACATACACTAATTCATACAGGTCTGGATGTTGTGTTACAGTTTTACACGACGTTGGTAAGGCCACAGTTGTAGTATTGTGTACAGTTTTGGTCACCCCGCTACATATGCAATATTTGCCTCACTGAACCAGGGAGCCCTCACTGAACTGGGGCCCATCTCACTGAACTAGAAACCCCACCTTATTGAACTAGTGAGCTCTCATGCCAATGTTGAGATAAGCTCAGGCAGCTCAGAGCAGAATCAATCTGTTTCAATACTCATTAGATAAATTTCCTGAGCCATCAGGGAACCTGATTTGCTCTTTCATAGTTGAGTGTTGGGGGTTCATTACAAGAGGACTGGAAATAGCTTCACACTGCACGATGCTAAAGCCTTTCACCTCATTCTGGAAGATGCAAGGCCAGCAAGCATCTGCGTTTTGAACTTGTCACACAATTGTCAGACAATCAGAACTGAATGCATTTGCTGGCCCATCTACAACTGCCTGATTAAAAGATAAAATCAGATGAAAAGGACACTGTTGTGTCTTAAAACAACCCATCATGTGGCCGACAGCCTACAGAGATCACTCAGCCTCGACGCGGCAACTGAGAGCAAGTTGACTGGTGGAGCTGGCGTAACTCAGCAGGTCAGGCAACATCTCTGGAGAATATGGATCGGTCACGTTTCGGGTCGGGACCCTTCACCAGACTGCGATTCTGTTGGCTGCTTTTCCGAGGCAGTGCGAAGTATAGAAGGAAAGTCTTGCCTGTGTGATGGACTGGGTTACATCCACAACTCTGCAATTTATTGCGGTCTTGGGCAAACCAAACTGTGATGCAACCCAACAGTATGCTTTCTATGGTGCATCGGTGGAGGTTTGTAAGAGTCAGTGGAGACATGCCAGGCCGAAGTTAATATGCGCCATCATCACCAGTCTCATGAAGGACTTCATGATGGTGGATGTCAGAGCCACTGGATGGTGGTGATCAAGGCATACTACCTCACTTTACTTTGTCACTGGAATGATATTGGTCTCCTTGAAGCAGGTAGGGACCTCCGAATGGAGTAATTACATGCCAAAGATGTCTGTGACTACTTTCTGCCAGCTGATCCGCACAAGTTCTGAGGATGTAGCCGGGGACTCCATCTGGGCCAGTTGCTTTCCGCCGATTCATTCTCAGGAAGGCCAATCTTACATCTGCCACTGTAACCGTTGGCACACACACCTGAGACTGGCAGGGAGGTGCATTCCACCACTGAACTACTGTTCAAAGCTGTCATAGAATGCTTTGAGTACATCGGGAGGGACTTATTTTTGCCAGTGATACTGCCCGCCTTCACATTTAAACCGATTATAGCGTGCACGCCTTGCCACAAAATACCGGTATTCATGTTGGGAATGCAGCTTGGTTGGATGTTCCCTCCTGGCATCCTTAATGGCATCCTTAAAGACAGATTTCTTGTACCGCTTGGGATCGTTTGACTTGAAAGCTGCAGATTTGGGTTTCACCTGGGAGTGGATCTTGTGGTTCAGCCATGATTCCTGGTTGAGGAATACACGTATCTTTGTCTCTGCTACGCAGTCCTCCATCCGCTTGCTGATTAAGTCTGTGACAACAGTGGCATATTCACCCACCTTATCCCACAAGCAGAACATCTGAAGAAGGGTCTCGACCCAAAACGTCACCCATTCCTTTTCTCCAGAGATGCTGCCTGTCCAACTGAGTTACTCCAGCTTTTTGTGTCTATCTTCGGTTTAGACCAGCATCTGCAGTTCCTTCCTACACAGAACATCTTCAGGTCATTTTACACTGAAACTAGTTTGTAACTATTTGACATTGTCACCAGTTCATTTGCAGCAGCCTGCAAAGCAGGGAACTTGCGGAAGAGTTGTATCACCAACAGGAAGAGTTGGTTTATGTACACACAGAAACCTGCAGCTCACCAGTTTCCAAATCACTTTGCTGCAGCCACTAAATCTAGGACTAGGACATTTTCAAATCCAGTTTGTAAACAAAATGATCGCATCCGGGTGATCGTACAGCATGGATGCTCCTTCTTCTTCTTGTTATTCTTGCGTAGGGCGTGCACAGCCTAAAGTTGTAGGACAACTTGTTCTATTTGATCTTATACGATTGTGCACGCCAGGTTGATTGCATTCGTTGAAACAGGGCGGACCACGTGAAGGTTGCAATCTCCTACCCATGGATGCTCCTGACATGTCCACTTGCTAGAATTATGAGTGGTAGTACCCATTAATTCAGCACAATGTTAAAGGCCTGTCTCACGAGTCTGCGGTCATTGGCGGCGAAACGGGAAGAATCTGCCGCCATAGACCGCGCACTCGTGAGAACGCACAATTCCGGGGCCGTGCAGCGGTGTTCCCAACACCGCACGGTGCTAAAACAAAACCTACACTGTTGAAAAATATTTCCCTACCGCACAGCCTCCACCAGTGATGCACGAGTGCGGCACGGCCGCCCGCACGGCCGCCGCCAGTGTGGCTCGAGCGCCGTGCGTCAAACTTGCACCGCCACAGCCTCCGCCAGTGAGGCACGTGTGCGGCACGGCCGCAGGCACAGCAACCGCTACAGCGCCGCGATCAGGACGGCCGCCGCCACAGCCGCCGCTCGTGAGTCACGTGCGGCGGGCCGACGTCATCGCAGTCGGCCCGCCCTTTTTTTTACTTACCGCAAGCACGTGGGACCAGCCGTATTTGAATTACTTGGCCCCCGCGCAGCATCCGTGCGGCGCTCCCGTGGATAGGCTCGGCGCTCTCGCCGTTGCCGTGCGGTCCAGTCTACAGGCGAAGCCGCGCTTCACCGCCAATGACCGCAAACACGTAAGACAGAGCCTTTAGTTTCTACAATGATGCACAAGATCGGTGCCTTGAGAGCAAGAACATAGAGTAACAAAGTCCCAGACTTGAGCAAAGGGTTAAAGTTACAGGAAGAAGTGACCACATCTCATAAAGAGGTGGCTGATGGGCAGTCTGTGCCCAGACAGGCTGCATATACCGCAGAGCCACGTCCTCTAGTGGAGGAATAAACAAGAGAACGTGCAACATTACGTAAAGGTTTAAACACAGACTCAACTTTTACAAGTCGAAAACTGATGAGATCTGATACAAGACCCAGAACTGCTCGGAATAATTCAGTGGGCCACCAATCTTACTACTGCTTATCCCAGGCATGACTTAACTGGACCCGAGATTAATGATGGACTATGATGTAATGCTATTACTGAATTTCATTTGATACAAAAGACATAACAAGGCATATAGATCAGCCATGAGTGAATGGCGGAGTAGACTTGATGGGCCAAATGGCTTAATTCTGATCCTAGAATTTATGATTTTTCCAGCATTTATGCTTAGAAAGTCACATTTATCCAAAAATATTCTCAACTACAAAGTGGATTTGGATGAACTTTCTGGTTGCAGAGACTTTCCTGCAAGAATTAGTTTTGCTGATCACACATGGTACACCAGTACGGTGGTTATTAAGGCAGGATTACAATAATCCCACAGTGGGCACCACATGAAGCAGTGAGTTGGAACATCCCTGGTCTTCCTACAGGTTGTTGAGCTCCTCACAAGGAAGTGGGCACTGCGTACTGAGTGCTGTACACCAACAAGGGCACAGCGGTAGAGTTGCTGCCTTAGAGTTGCTGCACAGAGTTTGTACGATCACCCCGTGACCTGCGTGGGTTTTCTCTGAGAACTTCGGTTTGCTCCCATGCTCCAAAGACGTACAGGTTTGTAGGTTAATTGGCTTGGTATAAATGTAAATTGTCCCCCGTGTAGGATAGTGTTAATGTGTGGTGATCGCTGGTCGGTGCGGACTCGGTATGCCGAAGGGCCTGTTTCCGCACTAGATCTCTAAACTAAATTAAACTAATGTTCAGGTCTGCTTTATGTGCGTTTACGGCTCCTTTGTGCTCAAATCATGCTAATGATTCAATTTTTTCAACGTCTAGTTTGAGACGCCGATTTGTTAAAAACTGAAGGATTGGTTCGGGCTTATTTGTGCAACATTATGCAAAGTTTCAAAACCATGTCCATTGGTTATTTTATCCTGTCACCAAGCCATATTTTCCTCATTGTTTTGGCGAGAAGTTAAGTTAGATGTTCCTTGAAACAATGGGCATGAATCTGTGATCAGGGGTAAAACATCCTTGCAGGATACTGCAGTTTCTCCATCTGGAACTTGCTGAGAGACCCAGGCTTCCTCCGAATCAGGATCGATGTAAACAATCTCCCGTGCCAGATCACTCAGTGCATTTGCCATTGGAAGTGGTTGGGAATTAATGCAACTTCACATCCCTACATCCATGAAACCCTAGTGTGGTCAGTAATTATCCTTACTTGTAAAATCTGGACCCCTCGATCCTTGCCCTGACTGTCAATAGATCTATTTGTGCTAAAGCTCTCTCATTTGGCGAATAGATGTGGCAAGTTTCATTAAATCTATGCAAACTGCTTGAAGATAATACCTAGCACAAGCAAACAACCTGGTTATTTTGTTTTGCGTGTTAACATCTTTAAGGATATCCGTGCTATTTATAAAAACACGGATATGTTTTTTTCTGATGGTACAATTACATGTTTGCCAACTTTCTTTCTGATGCTACAATTACATGTTTGCCAAGTAAGTTGTTTAATGTTCATTTAGCAGGCTTTGCAATGTGGAAGTTGCAATAGTTTGGGGAATAGCAAGTG
The DNA here is from genome assembly GCA_038087875.1 of Malacoraja senta. Lineage (NCBI taxonomy): Eukaryota > Metazoa > Chordata > Chondrichthyes > Rajiformes > Rajidae > Malacoraja > Malacoraja senta. The sequence continues at coordinate 206,016 of JAXLNO010004112.1, read as the reverse complement.
GACATGGAGTCTCATTTGCTGACGTAAAGCCAAGGGTGAAAAGATTCCGCTTTACACTAAGGCTTCCCTCTCCCTGTGACATTGCTGGCAACGTACTGGCGTGGTCTTAGTGCAGGGCGTGAATAGAAATGTTGGGAGTGCCTGGATATAATGTGAGTTATAATTATAGAGGCTGACTCGGTCAGGTCAAGGAGTTTGCAGTCAGAAACACATGTGAAAGTGAGCAGTAGGCAGATGTTTAAAGGGTCATTAAGAACACTGTGGACTGTGCAATGCAGGCAGCAGCAGCAGCAGGTCTCATTGCTGCAGGGCTGATGAGTGAGCAGGGCAGACAAGGAGTGACCAGACATCTCCTGTACTTCCCCCAAGCTTCAGTCTGCGTCCCAGTGGCCACACCAGAATGGTACGAGAGTCATTGGCAAGGAAACCCAAAAGGGTTGTAAATGCTTCTTGCAAATGAAGACTTTTGTGCTAAATATATAGATTTTTATAGATTTAAAATAAAACTATTATTCAACACTAACGATACCCAAGAAATGTGATTGCCCTTCCTTCAGGCTCATTAATCAAAGAGAAGTAGCATCAGTTGAGAGTGGAGAGTGCGAGGGATTGCTTGTCACACTACCTCATTGATGCTGATCTCTGCCTCGACATACTGCAGTCCTTTCTGAAGGATGGAGATCAGAGCTGCAGGTGGTACTAGTGTGCCGTTGATGTTCGACTGACTGATGTGACTTTCGATTCCAAACGTGAAAGCTGAATGAGAGAAACCTGCGGAGACAGAGGAGTCACATGTTAGTCACACGTATGCAAGTTTACAGAGGTCACTGCGTTTACAAAGAGCAGCGGCACACAGTGTTCTACCCAGATATAATCTGTCATTATCACCAGCGTTTTTACGATGTAAACGTGTTTTCAGATTAATGTAGAAGCATTCCATTTTCCACATTTCCTCGTGAACCCAGGACTCTCCAGTCGGTGCGGTGTTATTTCTCACAGCACGAACGTCCAACCTTTTCCATTTCACTGCAGCCAAGATTGCTGGATTATTGGAACCTGCCACAAATTTTGTTTCTCGGCCACAATTCTTCCAGCCTCAGCATAACCAACACATCCCACAGCACATGCCTGTTATCTTTGCAAATATTCACCCTGTAAAACTGCTGCTGCATTGAAACAAAGATGTCACACCTGTCCCTATATCTGCTCCCTCAACTCCATCCAGGGACCCCAGCAGTCCCTCCAGGTGAAACAGAGGTTCACGTGCACCTCCTCTAACCCCATCTACACATTCAGTGTTCCCGATGTGGCCTCCTGTACATCGGTGAGTCCAAACGTAGACTTGGCGACTGTTTTGTTGAGCACGTGTTCGGTTCGTCAAGGCCTGTTGGATCTCCCTGTTGCTCCCATTTTAACTCACGTTGTCAAACAAGTGATCTTTATTAGATTAACAAGGAACAGCTCTCAGAACCACAGCAAGGGGCAAGGGTGTTACCAGCAATATATATACCCCAGGGGAGACCCGTGACCCACTTTTCCCGCCAAACCAAGTCACGTGACCCAACCCCCAGAGCCGAGGGTTCGCACCACGAGTGGCTAACTACCAGTGGCTAACTCCCTGGTAGTGACCCCCCCCCCCAGAACCAGAGGCACGGAACCGAAAGGGAAAACGAACGAGATGGCCGGACCTCGTGTAAACATCCTCATGCACAGGGGATGTGCCCGGTACAGACAAATCAGTAGCACCTGGGATGGCGGATGCCTCCCGATGACGAGGCCGGGCCACCTGTACTGGCTCGCTAAGGTTCAAATGGGCCGGCTTCAAACGAGCCACAGACACAGTCTCCCGCCGACCACCCATGTCCAAAACGAACATAGTAGGCCCATGCTGCAGCACCCAAAAGGGACCCTCATATGGGCGCTGCAAAGGCGTCGTAGTGAAGAAAAACATACAAACAGTCCATGAGAGCCGGCGGCACATGGGTAGGAGCCACGCCATGGCGAGACGTCGGGACAGGAGACAGGACGCCGACCCTCTCCCGCAAATGGCCCAACACAGACGAGGGTGGCTCCAGCAGCCGGAATAAACTCCCCAGGAACGGTAAGCGGGGTACCATAGACCAATTCTGCAGAGGACGAAGCCAAATCCTCCTTCGGGGCGGTCCAAATGCCCAGCAAGACCCACGGCAACTCATCCATCCACTCGGGACCCGTGAGGCGTGCCTTCAGAGCGGCCTTGAGATGGCGGTGGAACCGCTCCAGCAACCCATTAGACTGGGGATGATACGCCGTCGTATGGTGGAGCTGTGTCCCCAACAGGCGAGCCATCGCAGACCACAGCTCAGGCGTGAACTGGGCCACCCGGTCCGAGGAAATGTCCAACTGGACATCCAGTGGGCAACGCGGGCACACGACAGGGCAGAAGTGTCAACGAGCGGACTGGCCTCTGGCTACCACATAAAATGATCCACCACGGTCAGAAGGTTCGTGACACCCCGGGATGGAGGCAGCGGCCCCACAATGTCCACATGAACATGGTCAAAGCGCCGACGAGGCACTGCGAACTCCTGCACCGGCGACCGGGTGTGCCGCTGCACCTTAGTGGTCAGGCACGGAATGCACGCCCGCGCCCAACGGCCAACCTGCTTCCACAAGCCATGCCTCATAAAACAAGCAGCCACCTGTCGCACGGATAGACGGGTGGGCCAACCCATGAATGGCGTTAAAAACCTGGCGGCGCCAGGCGACCGGGACAATGGGCCACGGCTGACCCATGGATATGTCGCACAGGACCGTAACGTTGACGAGACCCAACGGCACGTCATCCAGCACCAACCCAGATATCGCAGTACGGTAGGCAGGCACCTCCTCGTCCACCAGCTGTGCCGTGGCCAAGGTGGAATAGTCTCTCTCCGGGGCCACGTCCAGGACTGCATCGATGGCAGGGCGGGACAGAGCATCAGCAATCAGGTTACACTTGCCTGCAATGTGGCGGATGTTGGTCGTGAATTCCGAGATCAATGTGAGCTGGCGCTGCTGTCGAGCAGACCAGGGATCCGAAACTTTTGCGAATGCAAAGGTGAGGGGATTCTGGTCAGTGAAGGAAGTCCCGGCCTTCCAGGAAATAGCGGAAATGTCTCACTGCCACGTACAAAGCAAGGAGCTCCCGGTCAAAGGCGCTGTACTTGCGTTCCACAGGGTTAAGCTGGCGACTGAAGAAGGCGAGAGGCGGCGAGAGGCCGCAAGTGCCCGTCGAGCAACTGCTCGAGCACACCACCAATCAGAAGCATCCACCGTCAGGGCGGTAGGGGAGTTGTCCCGCGGATGGACCAGCATCGTTGCTCGAGCCAACGCTTCCTTCGCACCATCGAACACCGCCACCGAGTTGTCATACCACCGCACGTCACGCCGCATGATCCTGGCCGCCGCCGGCACAAAGCGATGATAAAACGTGACCATCCCCACGCACTCCTGATGGTCCCGCACCGTGGAAGGCCGCGACTGGCGAATGGCCTCAACCTTGTCCGGAAGCGGAGCAGCACCGTGGTGAGTCACTCGATGGCCCAGAAAGTCAAAGGAACTAAGGCCAAACTGGCATTTGTCGGGGTTGATGGCAAAACCGTGCTCGCTGAGGCGCTGGCACAACAGACGGAGGTGGGAACAACGTTCTTGTCGAGAGCGACGAGCCACGAGGATATCGTCCAGGTAGATGAACAGGAAATCAAGTCCCCGACCCACGGTATCCATCAGGTGTAGGTAAGCCGGCGTGGCGTTCTTAAGGCTGAAAGGCATAAGAAAGAACTTAAACAAACGAAATGGAGTGATAATAGCCATTTTAGGCACGTCCCCCGGTCGCACAGGGATCTGATGGTAGACCCGGACTAAATCAACCTTAGAAAAAAACTTGGCCCCGGCCAGATGGGCGGAGAAGTCCTGGATGTGGGGAATAGGATAAAGCGATCCGCGATGGTGGCTTCGTTCAAGCGGCGGTAGTCTCCACACGGCCTCCAGCCCCCGGAGACCTTCGGTACCATGTGCAGCGGGGAAGCCCATGGGCTATCAGAGTGTCGGGCAATTCCCATGGCCTCCATCTGGCGAAACTCCGCTTTAGCGATCTGGAGCTTGTCAGGAGGCAGCCTGCAGGAGCGGGCATGGAGCGGTGGGCACGAAGTAAGAATGTGATGAACCACACCGTTATTTAGGGCTGGCCGAGTGGAACTACGGGGCCAAAATGTCAGGAAAATCCGCCAATATTTGGGCATAAATATTGTCGTGGCAAACGCAGCAGGGCGCAAGGAGATCGATTCCGATTTTGAAGCATGAACGAGGCGTTGGCCCCTCACATCGACTAACAGTGATTAAGCCCGCAGGAAATTGGCGCCCAGCAATGTCTGGGACACATCGGCATCGGTGAACGGCCAGGTAAAATGGCAAGTGCCAAAGATGAGCAGGATTGTGCGGACGGTGTAAGTCCGTATGGTGCTGCCATTCGCGGTAGTTAACGAGGGCCCCCACTTCCCAGAACGCGCGTCCACCCCCGATGAGGTCAAAACGCTAACTTCCGCCCCTGTGTCCACCAGGAATCGTCGTCCTGAGTGCTGGTCTCATGTACATAGGCGGTGTAACTGGCCGAACGCCGAGGTGATAACTGGCAGCCGGCCCCAACATTTCCCGGAAACGAGCAGGGTGAGCGGCATTGGCGAGCATTGGTGGTAGAAGCACCACTTCTTTTTACTGGCTTCTCCCGGAGCGGGAGACTCAGCTGTGCCCCCCGTGGGCGCGGCCCCTGGTCGCTGTTTTCCAAGGCGCTGTCGACACTCGATTGAGCGAACCGCCGCTCTGCTGCTTGGACAGCCACAGCTCGTCGGCACGTTCTGCTAGCTGCAGTGGGTCGTCGAAGTTCTCACCTGCGAGGAGCAGGCGGATGTCGTCCGGCAACTGCTCCAGGAAGGCGTATTCAAAGAGCAGGCAGGGCCGGTGGCCGTCCATCAGCGTCAGCATTTTGCTCATGAGTACCAATGGCTTGCGGTCGCCGAGCCCGCCCATGTGGAGGAGCCGAGCCGCTCGATCCAGGCGGCTGAGCCCGAAGGTGCAGAGAAGCAGCGCCTTGAGGCCCTCATACTTATCAGCAGCTGGCGGTTCGCACAAGTAAGGAACCAAGCAACCGGCTGTCTCCTGATCGAGCGTGTCGACCACGTAATAGTAGCGAGTGTCATCGGCTGTGATTCGGCAGATGTGGAACTGGGCCTCAGCCTGCTGGAACCACACCTGGGGCTGCGAGGTCCAGAAAAATGGCAGCTTAAGTGCGACAGGGTTTTGTTGGGCTGGATCGGCGGCAACGGCGGGTTGAGCGTTGCCAGGTCCATATTTGAGATCCAAAATAACTAATTTGGATTGTCGGGGTCACCAATATAGCGAGACACGTGTTGTCAAATAAGATGTTTATTAGATTAACACAGATCAGCTCTCAGAACCACAACAAGGGGCAAGGGTGTTACCAGCAGTATATATACCCCATGGGAGACCCGTGACCCGCTCTTCCCGCCAAACCAAGTCATGTGACCCAACCCCCAGAGCCGAGGGTTCGCACCGCGAGTGGCTAACTACCAGGGACCGACACACCCTTACCCATTCCCACACTGACCTTTCTGTCCAGGGCCTCCTCCATTGCGAGAGTGAGGCCACATGCAAATTGGGGAAACAGCACCTCATATTTTGCATGGGCAGTTTACAACCCAACGCTATGAACGTTGAATTTCTATCCCTCCCCAATTACCCACCCCCCCCTTCTCCACCTCCCTTACCAGTGCCCAACGTGGTATCGCACTTATATTTCCCCTTCCCCCCCCCCCCTTTCCACCTATATTCATTCTTCTAGCTGAGAGAATGGAGCAGCTGGGCTTGTACACTCTGGAGTTTAGAAGGATGAGAGGATATCTCATTGAAACATATAAGATTGTTAAGGGTTTGGACACACTAGAGGCAGGAAACATGTTCCCGATGTTGGGGGAGTCCAGAACCAGGGGCCACAGTTTAAGAATAAGGAGTAAGCCATTTAGAACGGAGACGAGGAAACACTTTTTCTCACAGAGAGTGGTGAGTCTGTGGAATTCTCTGCCTCAGAGGGCGGTGGAGGCAGGTCGTCTGGATGCTTTCAAGAGAGAGCTAGATAGGGCTCTTAAAAATAGCGGAGTCAGGGAATATGGGGAGAAGGCAGGAACGGGGTACTGATTGGGGATGATCAGCCATGATCACATTGAATCTGTCTGTTGTCTGTTGTCTAGCTTCATAATTGGCAACTCTTCAATCCTCTTGTCTACATCTCTGGCCTTTGTCCAACAGTCTGCCTATGACCCCCAGTATTCACTTATTATTTGCCAAGCTTTGTCCTGCCCCTCCTCTCTTACTGCTTTGCCCCAATCAGAGTTAGTCTGAAGAAGGGTTCCAACCCGAAACGTCACCTATTGACATTCTCCAGAGATGCTGCCAGGCCTGCTGAGTTACTCCAGCACTTTGTGTCTTCCTATTTATAAACCAGCATCTGCAGTTCCTTGTCTCTCCAGAAAAGCAAGTTCCATGTGCTACTTACCACAGAATATACTGTAATTCATAGCTGCATATTTAGAATCAAACACCTTCACTAACATAAGGAAACTAATGAAAAGGTGTGGGAATAACTGCGGCAATGTTTAGATTATTGGAGGTGAAATTTACTTATGAACTTTATCACACACCAATTCCTCTATTACTTCATCTGAAATATATTTTGACAATTCCTAATATTTAATACGTATATAGATAATAAATGAATCCTCGATTTACAAGATATCAAGTTTACACTAGAATGGAAAAGTGCCATTGGCATATAGTATTGTATATTGAGGTTGATCCTTTGTTTTATAATGGCATTGTTTAAGGCTGTTGGGAACTATGCGCTTGTTATATGGTCATAGTCATACAGCGTAGAAACAGGCCATTCAGCCCAACTTGCCCACATGTTCTATCTACACTAGTCCCGCCTGCCTGCGTTTGGCCCATATCCCTCTAAACCTGTCCTATCCATGTACCTGCCTAAATGTTTCTTAATCGCTGCGATAGTATGTGCCTCAACTACCTCCTCCGGCAGCTCATTCCATACATCCACCACCCTTTGTGTTGAAAGGTTACCTCTCAGGTTTCTATTAAATCCTTCCCCCTTCACCTTAAACCTGCCCTGTGCTTCTCGATTCCCCAACTCTGGGCAAAAGACTCTGTGCGTTTACCCGATTTATTCCTCTCATGATTTTGTACGCCTCTGTAAGATCACCCCTTAGCCTCCTGCAGTCTAAGGAATAAAGCCCTAGCCTGTTCAACCTCTCCCTGCAGCTCAGACCCTCTAATCCTGGCAACATCCTCGTAAATCTTCACTGCACCCTTTCCAGCTTCACATCTTTACTTTAATATGGTGAGCCAAACTGAACACAATCCTCTAAATGTGTTCTCACCGATGTCTTATATAACTGTAATATGACTCCCAACTATGACTGATGAAGATTTCAGCTAATGTGCTGAAAGCCTTTTTGACCACCCTATCTACTTGTGATGTCACTTTCAAGGAATGGTACCATTTATGGAAATGAAACAAAAACAGGCTCTTCGGCCTAACTCGTCCATGCCCAATAAGATGCCCCATCTAAACTCGTCCAATTTGTTCATGTTATGCTTATATCTCTCGAACCTTTTGTGTCCACTTACCTATCCAAATGTCTGAAGGGTGATCTTATAGAAGCAAATAAAATCATGAAGGGAATAGATTGGGTGAATGCATTGTTTTTTTCCCATGATAGGGGAATCAGGAACCAGAGAACATTGATTTAAGGCGAGAGGGGAAATATTTAATAGGATCTATATCCGTTTACTGCGCATCATGTTCGACACAAACATTATGTCTCTACTGTTTTGTGTAACCTGAGGGGAAACTTCTTCACACAAAGAGTTGTGGGTATATGGAACGAGGTACCAGAAGAGCTAGGTCAGGCAGGTACTATCACAAGATTTAAATGGTGTTTGGACAGGTACATGGATAGGAAAGGTTTTGAGGGATATGGGCCAAATGCAGGCAGGTGGGAGTAGATGGGGCATCTTGGTCGGTGTGAGCAAGTTGGGACAAAGGGCCTGTTTTCATGCTCTATAACTCCAACCACCAATCAACTACAATCTCGAATTGTTCACCAACGATGAACACAGTTTTCATTGGAGGAAAATAGCGGAGTCCAAAACAAATCACCGGTTGAATCACTAAATATCTGTTCCAATTTAAAAAATATGCTGATGTTGCAAGTCTGAAGTTTAAACAGAAATGTCGGGTTCATAAAACTGAATACATTTAAAAAGCACAAACACAAGCCCGTTGGATATTTTTAAATTATTTAACATTTTGTATTTTAAACTGTCACATTTTTATCAGTTTGAGGTGAGAGGGAATGGATAGGGATGGTATAAGTTTAAACGTTTAGAGGGGTATTGGGCAAATAGGACCAGTTTAGATGGGGTCTGGATTGACATGGAGTGAAGAACCTGTATCTGTGCCATGTGACTGCAGTGGGTTTTACGCTCTCCATGCGAATTGACAAAGTGAAGGTTGGCAATCTAACACCAGATAACACATGGAATGCTGACAGAATGGTGTTGATAACTTACCAATGTTTTCATTAACAAACACCATTTTGGGTTCTTTTTATGTGCTTTCTAAAATTAGGTTCAATTAATGAAATGAAAAATATGCCACAAAGTGTTGCGATTTGAATCTTCAAACTGTATTCATGTAATAGTTTTAAGAAGTGGACCCGTGGATTCACGTGGGAGTTTGGCAGGTCTGGCACTGAGGCAGTCCTTGGGCCGTTTCTGTTTAAACAGCCGCATTGATATCAACAAATGAGGGTGAGAATCTGGCTCCTGTGAGAACTGTTCATTCATCAATTCCTGAGCGCCGACTTGCTCTGTGACGAAACGGAGGAAGATTGCAGCCAGCCTCAGCAGTTACTGTACTACCAGCATCTCAGCAAGCTGCCCTTCATGAATCGTCATGTTGCTCGAGACAATTACCCAAATATTTGTGCATTAGATAGCTCTTTTAACCGTGTGATAGGGCAGGAGGGTGAACTATTGATTATAATATAAAACAAAGTGCTGGAGTAACTCAGCGGGACAGGCAGCATCTCGGGAGAGAAGGAATGAGTGAGGTTTCGGGTCGAGACCCTTTTTTAGATGAGTCAGGGGAATGGGAAACGAGAGACATAGACAGTGGAAAGAAATTTCTTAATCTGGAGACTAGCCAATTGTGCGAATCAGATGTGAAACCCGCTGAGTTACTCCAGCACTTTACGTGATTGATGCAAGACCATTGTTCACCTTGACAAACATGGCACAGACATTCCTCTCTTTCACATAACAAAGGTGCTTACTTGTATGAATTTTGTGGATAGATGGGGAGGGGGTTGGGGGGGTGTATTCTGTGTGTTATTGCCAGAATTCCTCAGCATTCAAGGCCAGAGGGTTTGGGATTTCACACAGGACAGTGGAATTTCTAATCTGTAACAGACATTTTATGGCAGCTCCTTCCCTCTGCTCTTTGTGGAGCCCTGTATGAAAGTGCAAAGTTGCTGACATACCCGTCTCTTTCAACTTGAAACTTGCTAAAGTCCTGTAATATGTTACATCAAACAACACACAAGGAATGACGAGAGTAGGCCAGTAATTAAGATCACAGCTAGTCTCACTCCTCTTCTCTGCCATTTATCCGTATTCCTCAATCAGTCAAATACGTAAAGTGGAGGTGGATAAATATTTATAATAATCCATCTCCCACCACCGGCTGGCAGAGAATTCCAGAGTCTCCCAACCCTGGTGCAGACTATTTTTCTCGGATTAATATAATATAGAAAACTGAAGGTGAGGGAACACTTATGTCAGTTAACATGCATTCAGGTCCTCAGTTGATGAGATGTTGCAGTAACTTGTTCATGTTTTCTGAGCCCACTCTTCATGCACAACTCATGGTAAACATGCTTGAATTTGCTCAAACGCAGTGTTGCAGAACCACATCCATCCCTGCAGATTGCTGGCACCATCTTCCCCAACCTCCACCAGCGGCTGAGGCCGGCGTTCCCACCGCCTGTGTTACTGAGCACCACACACCCAATGTCATGTTGCTGCTGATGTCCGAGCCCTTCACTGCCCCCACGCGGATGCCTGATCCCACCTCATCGTCACAGATACCCTGCCTCCCAACACCACCCAGGACACTGGTTATCACCAGTGTCTTAGATTCTCACAGCAAACCTTCATGGTCACAGGGGTAATGTCGTCAACACAAATGGGCAAATTAAAGAATTAAAACACATGACTAAAATTCCACTTAACAAGCTAAATAAGAACATTGCTATAACAAGTTAAATGTACATAACAGATTGGATTTAATTTTTCCTATTAAATGTAAAACAAGCATGACATGCATTAAACCTTAATGTTCAGGCATGTGGTGATCTACAGATAATTACCAAGCAGTCGCTTATCAAATAGTCATAGAGTCATACAGTACGGAAACTTCAGCTCAGCTTGCTCATGCTGACCCAGGCTCCTCATCTACATGTAGTACAACATATTGCCATATACATTCACCATTGTACAATATTCTAACTGTGCTATACAATGCATTCCAGCACTCATTCGGAATCTGCCCTGACTCTTTGCATTGCTTCTCCCTGCCAGTTGTGAAGGTCGAACACAGATAGAAGAAATCATATTCTCAGGAATGCCTGGCCCACCAATAGACACCACAAATCAATGCTGAGGAATTATTGATCAGGCAAAGGTAAGGCTGTGTGTTGAGGATTGTGAAGAAGCAACTTCTCTGGCAATGGAGGAGGCCCAGGACAGAAAGGTTGGATTCGGAATGGGAGGGGGAGTTGAAGTGCTGAGCCACAGGGAGATCAGGTTGGTTAATGCGGACCGAGCGGAGGTGTTCGGCGAAACGATCGCCAAGCCTACGCTTGGTCTCACCTCCTCCATTGCCAGAGTGAGCACCACCAGAAACTGGAGGAGCAGCACCTCATATTCCGCTTGGGCAGTCTGCATCCCGGTGGCCTGAACATTGACTTCTCCAATTTACGGTAGCCCTTGCTGCCTCCTCCCCTTCTCAGCTCTCCCTCAGCCCTCTGGCTCCTCCACCTCCTCCCCCCTCCCCCCCCCCCCGCATCAGTCTGAAGAAGGGTTTCGGCCCGAAACGTTGCCTATTTCCTTCGCTCCATAGATGCTGCCGCACCCGCTGAGTTTCTCCAGCAATTTTGTCTACCTTCGATTTTCCAGCATCTGCAGTTCCTTCTTGAACAATTCTCTTTTGAAACTGTGAATATGTAAAGTCTGCTTATTTTTATGCCAAACTGTGTAGACAAAGCTATTACTGTGCAAGTCCCACCCACACAGTAGCCACCTGCTTGGCGTGAATGCCCTCCAGTGCAAAGGGCTTGCTTGCATATGCTTACGTCCAGGGACTGAGCCAAAGTGTAGAAGCAGGCCTAGCCAAAAATCCTATAGCAAGGCTTGCTATAGGATCTTTGGGCCTAGCTTTCCTATAAACCTACCAACTATTCATTAAAAGCTGAGCTTCTCATATCAGCTTTATTATTAAATTAAACTATGGAACATTAACTATGGAAGCTTCTGCATGTGAAATAACGATCAGTTACTTTTAAAATCTATCAAGAACCTGCTGTGATTCTTACCCGATTCTTGGAGATATCGATAAACCAGGAAATTTACTTCGTCACTGGTTATGCTCATCTTAGCCCCACCTCAAACTGTGAGGTTCACGAGCAGTGCAAGCGATGCCCTGTTGTAGAAGGAACCAGAAATTGAAAGCTTAGTATTTTTCATCAGACTTTATGGCAATTAACAGGATTAATTATAAACAAAATAGATATTGTCATAGTCATACAGCACCGAAACAGGCCCTTCGGCCCAACAGGTCCAAGTTGAAGACTGTCCATATACACTGGTGCCACCTGTCCATGTATGGTCCAAAGCCTTTGAAGTGTTTCCTATCCATTCACCTGTCCTAGTTCAGAATATGGGGTGACTGAGCGTTAAAGAGGGGTGATGTGCTCCAAATGAGTACAAACTTGAATTCAAGCAAGTGAATTCAAATGTCAGAATCTGCCTTCTTGCCATTTATAAAGTGGAACAAAGAGCCAGGTTACAATTGTACAGACGCACTACAAGGGAAATAGTGATACCCGCTGGAAGAACATATTATTTGATCCCAGTACTAAAACCAGCAGTGTTTAAACTGATGTGCAGCATCCCGACAAGCGTTTATTCCTTGCAAAAATTGATGCCAGATTAGAATTAAACAGACCTTGCTCTGGACTCCGACTTCTCTGAACATGACCAATAACAAATCTTTTAACCTTGTAGATTTTATCCCATTGAACTCTCACAGACTATGCACAAATATAGATAAAGTAGTCAGCTGAAACTCATTCATTCAATAATCCTGAGATACACTTCATCAATTTCAATGTAATAAATTTAAACTGACTCAGTATTCACAACTGAGGAGAGAAGATGTTAACTTTGAATCCATAAAATGATTCCTAATTCCTTTCTTAATTGGTCTGGGTCTCATTTTATTATTATTTACAATTGCACGTGAGAGGAAAGAGTTTCTCTCCATAGCTCCTATCAAATCAATACCGTTTTATCAACTTTTGACTTCAAGAGAATACAACCCAAGTTTTGTGTGTCATGATGTGACACTCTGCACCACACGGGGGAAACACATGCGATGAATATATGTACAGTACTGGGACACGTGTGTTGATCCATGTACAGTATGGGCACATGTGATGAATCCGTGTACAGTGCAGGAACACACATGGTGAATCTGTGTACAGTACTGGAACACGTGTGTTGAATCCGTGTACAGTATGGGCACATGTGATGAATCCGTGTACAGTACGGGAACACACGTGGTGAATCTGTGTACAGTACGGGAACACACATGGTGAATCTGTGTACAGTACACACATGGTGAATCCGTGTGCAGTACGGGAACATGTGATGAATCCGTGTACAGTACAAGAACCTGGCATGAGACAGGAAACAAATGAAAAAAGAGGAAGAGAGATGGGAGGTTTTGAAATTTTTTGATAATTGTACCTTGAAATGACACCGTTTTCTTGCCTGTTTACCCTTAATTTGTACTGCAATTCTTTTTTATTGTACCTTAAAATAACACATTTCACTTGCTTGCCACTTCTTAATTTACACAGAAAATTTGTGATAATCATACCTTAAAATGACACCAACTCCTTGCTTGTTTACACTTAAGTCATATTAAGACTGTACAGTTACAGTGTGAGCGTTGTGTACGTTTACGTAACTCTGTGCTCTCCGCCCCAACCCCGGTACGGTAGGCCGAGGGGACAGAGGAAAACCGCTACTACATGTGCGGAGCTGATCGCTAGCCGTGGGGCCATTTATAGTGGCGATTTAGACCTTTTTAAAAAAAAAACGAATTTTTAACCGTAACTGCAGATTACTATCTAAATGGCGTCAAGTTGAGAAAAGGGGAAGTACAACGGGATCTGGGGGTCCTTGTACATCAGTCTATGAAAGTAAGCCTGCAGGTACAGCTAGGCAGTGAAGAAAGCGAATGGCATGTTGGCCTTTATAACAAGAGGAATCGAATATAGGAGCAAAGAGGTCCTTCTGCAGTTGTACAGAGCCCTAGTGAGACCACACCTGGAGTATTGTGTGCAGTTTTGGTCCCCTAATTTGTGGAAGGACATTCTTGCTATTGAGGGAGTGCAGCGTAGGTTTACAAGGTTAATTCCCGGGATGGTGGGACTGTCATATGCTGCGAGAATGGAGCAGCTGGGCTTGTACACTCTGGAGTTTAGAAGGATGAGAGGCGATCTCATTGAAACATATAAGATTGTTAAGGGCTTGGACACGCTCGAGGCAGGAAACATGTTCCTGATGTTGGGGGAGTCCAGAACCAGGGGCCACAGTTTAAGAATAAGGAGTAAGCCATTTAGAACGGAGACGAGGAAACACTTTTTCTCACAGAGAGTGGTGAGTCTGTGGAATTCTCTGCCTCAGAGGGCGGTGGAGGCAGGTTCTCTGGATGCTTTCAAGAGAGAGCTAGATAGGGCTCTTAAAAATAGCAGAGTCAGGGGATATGGGGAGAAGGCAGGAACGGGGTACTGATTGGGGATGATCAGCCATGATCACATCGAATGGCCAAATGCCCTACTCCTGCACCTATTGTCTATTGTCTATTGAATTTCAAATTTGGTGGAAATCCGCAGATCCACGGAGAAATCTCATGCCTGAAGAACACACATGGTGAATCCATGTACAGTGCAGGAACACACATGGTGAATCCATGTACAGTATGGGAACACACATGAATCTGTGTACACAAGACGGACTGAACCAGCAGATATCTGAGCCAGCTCTGGAACTCCTGAAACATCACATTTTTACGTTTATTTTCCAACTGTGGCCATGCTTGCTTCTGTAACATTAAAGGTTTAGCTGTTTGTTGATATGACATAACCGTGAGGCATGTGGACTCCGCACCACTTCATCTTACTCTGCCTCTCAATATAAACATTCCCTTGGCTGACTCACACGTCCCCATCCTTCGCATCCATTATATCAATGGATTATCAAAAATATTATGCAGCAATACAGCACAAGGCGTAAATTTACCCCATAATCATGCAATTCATAAATATGAATTATGAATAATGGTAATTTTACAACTCCATCCATATGAAAAACATTTGTTGTTGGGTGCGAGGTTCAAGAGGTGATAGAGATCGGATACAACTATTTCCAATGCTAATAAACCCCTCCAACACAGCTGAGTGTCATATTCCACGTCCATTCCATTTCCCACATCGCTACCTGCATTACCTCACCTTCTGCGGTTATCAGGCTACTAAACGGTCCTTTCAGAAGTCTGGCTGTAGTCCTGATTCCCCCAACCAGTCTCATTGCAGACCTTACACTTTGTAAAATCTTTAATGTAACACTACAATACTGCAACACTATATTCTGCACTCCAGTACTTTTCTCAATGCACGACCAGTTGTACGTGAGTATGGCTTGATTGTACTCTTGTAGGGCATGATCTGACTGGATAGCACACAAGGCTTTGCACTCTACCTCGATATACGTGACAATAATAAACCAATAGCAATCTGCAACTGTAATTAATTTTGGGTATGCTGTGAAATGCTATTTTTATCACTTTAATATTTGGTTCCAACAAGGAACTGCCCTGTTTAAATGTTTAAACAAACTTTCGGCAATATCAAAAAAAGGCTTCTGGATTTATCTTGTCAGCGACTAAATTTACACATAAAAAGCAGAGTTTATATGAGCCTGCTGCATCTACAGCTGTACATAGGACAACACAATTTATTAACAGGGATTTGAATGCTGAGTGATCTGTCTGGTGCTTTCTACCATCTGATCAGGTCAGCAGGTTTGCAATTGATAGGACTACGGTTAGGGTTCCAAGTGGAAACCTGGCCAAGCAAATTCTGCTGTTTCTCTGGGCCTGAATCACTAATAGATACAAAGGGCAATGATGATATCTGCACAGAAGCCCAGAGATGTATCGCAGAGCATCTGCTCGGGGCTCAGCTCATTTAAAGCATTCCTAGCACACAGCACGGCATCAAAACAGCAGCAAAACTAAAGGGCCTGTCCCACTGCGGGGACCTAATTGGCGAGATTAGAAGAGTTTGCCCTCGACTCATACTGCCAGCATGGTCGACACGAGGTCCTAG
Organism: Malacoraja senta; assembly: GCA_038087875.1. Lineage (NCBI taxonomy): Eukaryota > Metazoa > Chordata > Chondrichthyes > Rajiformes > Rajidae > Malacoraja > Malacoraja senta. The sequence goes on along the minus strand of JAXLNO010004112.1, from coordinate 190,171 downwards.
GAGGTCTTTGAAACTCTCCTTCATGCTCGAGAGTAGTCCCCGCGTACTCGAGGCCTCAGTTAGGTCGAGGCGTTTTTTTTTAACATACTGAAAAGGTCGCCATAGAAAAAATCTATATTTTTTTACTCGTAGGTTTAGTCGAGGTAGGTCATAGTAGGTCGGCATGTTATTCGTAGGTGATCGAAGACAATCGAAGGTAATCGAGGGTAGTCAAAGGTAATCGAAGGTAGTCGTAGATAGTCTTCATCAACATAGTTGAAGGAGGTCGAAGGAGATCGAAGGAGGTCGTCTTCACTCTCCACTATTCGGTGTACAATTTTCCCGAAGCTAGTCGAAGCTAGTCTTCAACATAGTCGAAGGAGGTCTTTAACATATTCGTAGGAGGTTCTCTACATAGTCGAGGAAGGTCGAAGGAGGTGCGATACAACACGACCATGACACTTTTTCATACTCTCCTAAACTCTTCTGCACTCGCAAATTAGGTCCCCGCAGTAGGACAGGCCCTTAAGCCTTCCAGGGTGGGGAATAAGAGACACGAGAGTTAACTTACTTATTGTGTTGTATTTTCCATTAATTTACATGCGTTATATTTTCCATTAACTATGCTATAAATATGTCTGAAGTGTGTTACTGCGTCATGTAACAATCTGCACAGGTCTTCAAGAGATGATACTGATCGATTAATGATGCAGAGAATTAGCCTGAGCCAAATGCATTCAAATATGACATTAATCTCAATAGCAACTGAAGGCTAGATGATCACCTAATGCAGTCATTATAAGCTCACTTCACAGATAGACCGCGGCGGCAAAGGTTTGATCAACAAAGTTGAGCTCAAGGTTAGAGAAGATTCTTTGTGATTGTACTCATTCAGATGGAACAAGCATTCACTGACTATCTCGACAGAGAAGAAATAATAAACAGCTCATTACAAGCTGTTACAGGTCATTAACATTCCTCCTGGGGTGAGTTGGGCAGTGAAGGGGACAGAAGAATCCAGGAAACAATGCAAGGCGAGGATGCAGAAAGGAGATACAGTGCCCTCCATGATGTTTGGGACAAAGACCCGTCATTTATTTATTTGCCGCTGTATTCCACAATTTGAGATTTGTTATCGAAAAAATCACATGTGATTAGAAACATAGAAAATAGGTGCAGGAGGAGGCCATTAGGCCCTTCGAGCCAGCACCTCCATTCAATGTGATCATGGCTGATCATCCACAATCAGTAACCCGTGCCTGCCTTCTCCCCATGTCCCTTGATCCCAGTAGCCCCTAGAACTCTATCTAACTCTCTTTTAAATTCATCCAGTGAATTGGCCTCTACTGCCTTCTGTGGCAGAGAATTCCACAAATTCACAACTTTCTGGGTGAAAACGTTTTTTCTCATCTCAGTTTTCAATGGCTTCCCCTTTATTCCTAGACTTGTGGCCCCTGGTTCTGGACGCCCCAAAACATTGGGAACAATTTTCCTGCATCTAGCTTGTCCAGTCCTTTTATAATTTTATATGATCCTATAAGATCCCCTCTCATCCTAAATTCCAGTGAATACAAGCCCAGTCTTTCCAATCTTTCCTCATATGACATACAAGCCCAGAATATTGAGGCATTTGTTTGAACTTGAGCAGATAGGATGTGTCTATACACTTCAGAATTCATTATGCCACTACCATCAGCAGTTGTATCATCAATGAAGGTACACAAAAAAAGCTGGAGAAGCTCAGCGGGTGCAACAGCATCTATGGAGCGAAGGAAATAGGCAACGTTTTGGGCCGAAACCCTTCTTCAATGAAGATAAGTGAGCCAGTACCTTCAGCAGCCATACATGCCCAGGCCATAACACCCCCACCACCGTGTTTCACTGATGAGGTGGTATACTTTGGATCTTGGGCAGTTCCTTCTCTCCTCCATACTTTGCTCTTGCCATCACTCTGATATAAGTTAATCTTCGTCTCATCTGTCCACAAGACCTTTTTCCAGAACTGTTGTTACTCTTTTAAGTACTTCTTGGCAAACTGTAACCTGGCCATCCTATTTTTGCAGTTAACCAGTGGTTTGCATTTTGCAGTGTAGCCTCTATATTTCTGTTCATGAAGTCTTCTGCGGACAGTGGTCATTGACAAATCCACATCTGACTTCTGAAGAGTGTTTCTGATCTGTTGGATTGGTGTTTGGGGATTTTTTCTTTATTATAGAGAGAATTCTTCTGTCATCAGCTGTGGTGGTCTTCCTTGGCCTGCCAGTCCCTTTGTGATTAGTAAGCTCACCAGTGCTCTCTTTCTTCTTAATGATGTTCCAAACAGTTGATTTTGGTAAGCCTAAGGTTTGGCTGATATCTCTAACAGTTTTATTCTTGTTTCTCAGTCTCACAATGGCTTCTTTGACTTTCATTGGCACAACGTTGGTCCTCATGTTGATAAACAGCAATAAAAGTTTCCAAAGGTGATGGAAAGACTGGAGGAAAGACTAGGTGCTGAGAGCTCTCTTATACCTGCATTAAGGAGGCAATTAAACACATCTCAGCAATTACAAAGACCTGTGAAGCCATGTGTCCCAAACATTATGGTGCCCTGAAATGGGGGGGACTATGTATAAACACAGCTGTAATTTCATGGTTAAACCAAAATGTATAAAAATGGCCGTTAATAAAATCTGATAAAATTGTGGAATACAGAGGTAAATAAATAAATGATGGGTCTTTGTCCCAAACATTATGGAGGGCACTGTAGATGTGCTACACCCATAAATTGACAGTACTGTGAAAGAATTCCATGCTGGCCCTAATAATCAATAACCGCACATTCAAACCTTCCTTGTTGGACAAGTTAACAGAGTGTGACAAGTGAACTGGTCGATCCCACAGTCCAAGTCTCTAGCTGGGAACATCAGAGTATTTCTTAACTCTGAGAGTTTGTGTCTTCATTCTTTCCTCATTTAAGCACGAGGGAAATATAATGTTCATCACGCTGGATAAAGCCATTCACACCTCTGCTGGCTCCTGGTACAGCAATCTGACTAGTCGCAATCCTTCTCTCTCCCCACAATTGTTGTGATTTATTTCCCCAAAGTACTCATTCAATTCCTTTTACAGCCCAGGTTGACTTCAACATCATTAACCTTACAAAGGGTAAGCTCTAGATCCCCCCCTCCAACTTGTTGGCCTAAAACATCAACTGTTCCCCATGTACTGGAACCGTCCACAACACGGGACTTCGCTCTTTCAGTCTGAAGAAAGGTTTGACCCAAAACGTCACCTATTCCTTTTCTCCAGAGATGCTGCCTGACCCGCTGAGTTGCTCCAGCGTTTTGTATTTATCTTCGGTATAAACCAGCATCTGCAGTTCATGCGTACACATTACAGTACAACTCCCTACACATACAGTCACTGCTCAAAGCACAACGCTAGCTTCTCCATCTTTACCTCTCAACCCCATTCTCCTGCCTTCTTCCCATAACCCTTCAATGCTACAATGGTGCTTTGTGTCACATATGCACAGCGCTGTGAAATTCCTTTGCGCAACCCACAAATGTACAGTCGCCATATTTTGGTGCTGTTTACAAAGAAAAAGTCGGGTCCACATGCTGGAAGTACTGGATTGCCCCCGATCCAGGTGAGCCCCAGGCTGCTGCAGGCCCGCGACCCGACCTCCCTCTCTTTGGCCCGACCACCTGTGTCTCGGGGGTGCCGCCTGCCGCCAACCTTGATGCATTATGAACCTGTTGAATATGTTGCTTTAATGATTCCATGACATTGATCTGGAGCGACAGCACACGGCCCTTTAGCGTTGCCACAATGCCTTCATCTCGACCTGTCGTTTCTGATGTTGTGCCACTAGGTGCTGCACCACTTTCACATCACTGCTCTACAAACACCATCCATAACACTGCACAGCGTTTGACTGGTTAGAAAGGAAAGCTGCCACGGAGGTGCTTTCAACATGGCAAGTAAATGCAAGTGAAAGGTGGTGAAATGACACCCTTATGGCCCTGTCCCACGGTACGAGTTCATTCCAAGAGCTCTCCCGAGTTTGCCCCGATTCGAACTCGGAGGTTTACGGTAATGGCCGCTCGTCGGTACTCGGGGCTCTCGTGGACATTTTTCAACATGTTGAAAAATCTTCACGAGTCTTCCCGAGCCTACCTGCCTTTAGCGAGTCTACCCGAGTACCTGCCGTTAGCGTTACGAGACGCTAAGAGACGTCCCCGAGCTCCGACGTACCCGCTACGTTCATTCTCCATGCTTACCACGAGTTTGATTTTTTTTAAACTCGGCTCTTGGAATGAACTCGTACCGTGGGACAGGGCCATTACAATTTTGAGCTGCTTCAGTTTGACGTAGATATTAAATAGCCACTGTATCACTTCCATATCACTCGTAAACACAGAAAACAAAACACAGTCTCCTTCATTACTCCCAGATTACGTTTTGAACCTATTACAATAAACATCATGGATAGAACCTGGTATGATCTCCTGATTCATAATGACAGGAGCAACTTGATAGACTAATGAGAGAAATTGTTAATGGGGAGAGAAACTTGACTTTCTTAAAAGGTACTACTGCCTCCCCTCTCCCCCTTCACTGGCTATTAGATAGATAGATAGATAGATAGATAGATAGATAGATAGATAGATAGATTCCTTTATTGTCATTCAGACCTTTCGGTCTGAACAAAATTGTGTTGCCTGCAGTCATACACAGAACCAATAATAACAAAACATACAATAAACACAAATTAAGCATCCACCACAGTGAGTTCACCAAGCACATCCTCACTGTGATGGAGGCAAAGTCTTAGTCTCCGTCTCTTCCCTCCTTGTTCTCCCTCTGCGCTGAGGCGATCGATCCAGGCCGAAGATGCCGCCCTCCAGTACAGCGGATCTCCGTGGTGATGTCGCCGCCGCCGAAAGCCGGAACGCCGTCTCCGTTCCGAGACGGCCCGCCACAGCATGAGCTCCAGGCCGCCGCCCCAGCTCCAGGCCGCTGCCCCAGCTCCGGGTCCCGCAGTCTCCGCTCCAGGCCGCTGCCCCAGCTCCGGGTCCCGCAGTCTCCGCTCCAGGCTGCTGCCCCAGCTCCGGGTCCCGCCGTCTCTGCTCCAGGCCACTGCCCAGCTCCGGATCCCGCAGTCTCCGCTCTGGACCCCGCTGTATCAGCTCCAGGCCGCCGCCGAAAGCCAGAACGCCGCACCAGCAAGTCGGGCCACCGCTGCCTCAGCCCAGAAGACGGCCAGCATCTCGTTGGTAAGTCCTGGCTGGCTCTGCCTCCGTAGCCTCGGGGTCGGTCGCAGGTTGGAGGCCGCCAGCTCCGCCATTAGGCCTCAGCGCAAACGGAGGCAGAGAAGGGGGATACGACACGAAAAAGTCGCATTCCCCCGAAGGAAGAGACAGAGAACATGTTTCACCCCCCCTAACACAACCCAACAAAAGAAAACTTAACCAAAACAAGACAAAAAAAACAACAGAAAAAAGTAAAAGACAGACGGACTGCAGGCGAGCCGCAGCTGTTAACAGCGCCGCCACTTCCGGACTATTAATGATTTAGTAGCGAGGTTACTGAGATTAATGTAAAGAAAACATGAAAAGTCACAAAAGACAAATGAAGGTACGATTTGGGGTGAGAGTAAACCCTAACACAATATCACTTTCAGCCAGTAATGTTTTTAGACATAAAAAACAATAATTAAATCATCTCTGCGAGAAATTATCAATGCAGCAGAATAATATGGAAACATTTGCAATACTTTAATTTTGTTGACAATTATTCTTCTGGCATCTTTTTGAATAGGTTTTTGTCAGACACACAGAAGAATCCAGGAAACAATGCAAGGAGAATATGCAGAAGGGAGCTGCACCCATAAATCAGCAGTACTGAGTGAAAGATTTCCATCCTGGCCCTAATAATCAATAACTGCGCGTTCAAACCCTTTATGTTGGACAAGTTAACAGAGTGCGACAAGAAGTGAACTGGTCGATCCCACAGTCCAAGTCACCAGCAGTCTAAGTCATTCGCTAGAGCGGCAGGGGATAGGATCCAATGCAGGACTGAAGCAGCTGGGACTAGCGTAGGTTGGGCAACTTGGTCAGCATGTAGTTGGGCCAAAGGGCCTGTTTCCATGCCACATGGATCTATGATAAGCTCAGTATCATACCCCATAATCAGGCATTCCAAACACTGAATGGCACCTGCTAACCAGGTGGAGAAAGAGAGAATGTTCTCAAAGCCTCCTTGACAAAGTAACATCTCCATCGACTAGCAAGAATCATCGCCATGATTACTTAAAATGAAGGAGCATTTGGGACAGCAGTGAGAATGTTGAGGCCTTGGGTCAGGAGCACATGACACACAACTTAAAAAAACATTAGAACAGCTTCACCTCCCAGGCATCCACAACTTCAGTGGTTGAACATTCCCACGTCATCATTGCAGCATATGTGTGTGTGTGTGTGTGTGGGACTATGTGTGTGTGAGAGTGTGTGTGTGTGTGTGTGTGTGTGTGAGATTGTGTGTGTGTGTCTGTCTGTGTTTGTGAATGCGTGAGTCCGTGTCTGAGTCTGTGTGTGTGCGTGTATCTGAGTGTGTGTATGTTTGTGTGTCTGAGTCTGTGTGTGTGCATGTATGAGTCTGTGTGTGTGTGTGTGTGTGTGTGTGTGTGTGTGTGTGTGTGTGTGTGTGTGTGTCTGAGTCCGTGTTTGCGTGTCCGAGTCTGTGTGTGTGTGTGTGTGTGTGTGTATGTCTGTGTGTGTCTGAGTCTGTGTGTGCACATGTGCATCTGTCTGGCTGTGAATGTTTGCATGCCTGTATCTGTGTGTCTGGGTCTTTGAGTGTCTGTGTGTGTGTGTGTGTGTGTGTGTGCGCATGCATGTCTTTGTGAGTGTGTGCGCGTGCATGTCTGTGTGATCTGTGCATGCATGCGTGCGTGTCTGTGTGTGTGCGCGTCTGCATGTAGTGCATCTGCATGTATCTTTGCGTGTGTGTGCACGTGAATCTGTGTATTGGGGGAGCGGAGTGTCAATTTTAACTTTTTTCCCGTCAATGATACACATTTGGCACAGAAATACATGTGCTGTGTGTCTACTACAAAATGTCTGGTGTTGTTGCCACTGAAGTGAATGATTAGTGGCACCAGTACAAAGACAAAATGAAATGCAGATAACTTGGATCACAGGAGTTTAAACATCGTTAGTAATTTAGAAAGTAGCTCATAGTTCAGAAATTCATGTGAAAAGAATGTGTGCTTGAATCCTTAAAATAGGTCAAATTCCTCCCCATTGACGATGTGCAGTTGTGGGCTGTAACAGTGCCAGTTTCCACACAGTATCTCAGAGCTGCTGAAGCTGAACTGCACCAAGGCACATACCCATTTCCTGCCCCAGACTCTGCTCATAACAAGCAGGAGGTAGACAGTGTAATCACCTCATCCACACTCCCCAGCACTGTGTGCCATTTCCTCTACTTTTCTATTTATTCCCCCTGCAACAAATGTTACTATTTTCTGCTTGCTTTCCTAATAAGCGAGTTCGGTATTCCGACTGCACATGCCCAGGTCATGTCACAAGTTATAAACAGAACCGGCAACTGTGGTGCTGCGTTGTGTGCAGGCTTGCGTTTCGTCCGGGGTCGGCTCTCCGTCGCTGCGGCTGCTGTTGCGTTGCTGCTGGGCCGTCCCCGTCCCCTCCCAGATGTCCCGTCCCTGTCCGGGGTGGCCCTGGGCTGGCCCTGGAATTGCAGCCGGCGCTGCAGCCTCTGGCTCCTGCTCGGCTCTGCCTGTCCCGCCGGGTTGGCCGGCAGCCCTCCACCTCCTCCCCCGTCCCCTCAGTCGGACACCGAGATCCTGCTGAAGATGGGCAGCTGCCGGCCCTGCTCAAAGACGGGCGACTCGGAGCCGCTGCTGCTGGAGTCCGGGTCGGGGAGAGAGTCTGCGGACGGGATCCTGCCGGCCATGGGCAGGCCGCGCGCCGGCTGGTGATGGTGGTGCTGGCGGCAGCAGCAATCTCTTCCTCCTCCCCCCCTTGCCCAGCCCCAAGTCCGGGCCAGCTCCAACTCCAGGTCGGGGCTGAAGGCCGCCCGCAGTGTAACCCAGTCTAGCGCCGGGCCCGAGGAGGCTGAGCACAGGCTGGTGCTCTGGCGAAGGCGAAGCCGGGGCCCTCGCTCCTCCTCAGGGTTGTGCATGAAGTGGCAGCGGGTACTGTAGGGGCAGAAGCCGGTGGTGCAGAAGGTGCGGCACGGCTCTGTCTTGTACTTGGGGCGGCGGCTGAGGGAGCGCAGCTCGTCAGGCTGTGGGTGAACTGGCACGTTGCCGTAGCGGCTCATCGGGGAGTGGGTTCCTCTGGAGTTGGAGCGGGGTTGGCCTGGAGTTGGCACTTCTTCTCCGCGCTGGCTGTGGGCCTGGGGGCCGATGTCCCGTTGGACCGGACGTCTCCAGCTGACACTCAAGTGGGGGGGAGGGGGGGGGGCATATCTGAGGAAGGATGTGCTGGCTCTGGGGAGGGTCCAGAGGAGGTTTACAAGAATGATTCCAGGAATGAGTGGGTTAACATATGATAAGCGTTTGAAGGCACTGGGCCTGTACTTGCTGGGGTTTAGGGGGACCTGAATGAAACTTACTGAATAGTGAAAGGCCTGGATAGAGTGAATGTGGACAGGATGTTTCCACTACATCTGGGAGAGTCTAAGACCAGAGGCCATGCCTCAGAATAAAAGGACATACCTTTAAAAAGGAGATGAGGAGGAATGTATTTTGTCGGGGGGTGGTGAATCTGTGGAATTCATTGTCACAGAAGGCTGTGGAGGCAGTCAATGGATATTTTTAAGGCAGTTTGACAAATTCTTGTTAGTGAGGGTGTCAGGGGTTATGGGGAGAGGCAGGGGAATGGGGTTGTGAGGGAAAGATAGATCAGCTATGATTGAATGGCGGAGTAGACTTGATGGGCTGTGTGGCCTAATTCTGCTCCTATAACATATATTTGTTCTACCCGAGTTTCAGAGTTCCCGAGTTTCTCACTGTTTAAATAACATGCTTCATTGGTATTGTCCCCATTGTCATACATTGACTCCACTTCTGGTCTTTGCCCATTATGACCTATACTAGGAGCTGCAATGATGTAATGCAGCACCTTATTAAATACATTCTGGAAGGCCAGGATTAGTACCTGCACTGGTTTTCCATTCACCGCATCACGTTACGTCTTCAAAAGGGGCAGCTCTGGAAATTTCTCTATCTGAGTCTCTCTGGTCTATTTTCCATTTTTAAGTCACAGAGTTTAATCTAGTTTATTATTGTCATGTGTCCTGAGATGCAGTGAAAAGCTTTTTTGTTGTATGCTACAGTCAAAGAATAGACCATACGTGATTACAATCGAGCCGTCCACAGTGTACAGATACAGGATAAAGGAAATAATGTTTGGTGCAAGATAAGGTTTGATTAAAGATACATCAACGGTCTCCAATGAGGTAAATGGGAGATCACGACCACACTCCAGCTGGTGAGAGGACCGTTCAGTTGCCTGTTACCAGCTGGGCAGAAAGTCCCTGAATCTGAAGGTATCCGTTTTCAAACTTTTGTACCTCTTGGAGAGAAGAGGGAGTGACTGGGGTGAGAGTAGTCTTTGATTATGCTGGTGGCCTTGCCGAGGTAGCGTGACATGTAGATGGAGTCAATGGAAGGGAGTTGTTGGTTTGCATGATGGTCTGGGCTGCGTCCACAATTGTCTGCAATTTCCTGAGGTCTTGGATGGAGCTTTTCCTAAACCATGCCGTGATACCTCCCGATAAAATGCTTTCTATGGCACATCTGCAGAATAGTCATCGAATAATACAGCATGGAAACAGGCCCTTCAGCCCAACTTGCCCTTGCTGACTAAGATGCCCATCTATACTCACACCCAACTACACCTACACTTTCGCTGACTGGTTAGCACACAACAAACGCTTTTCACTGTACCTTGGTACACCTGACAATAAACTAAACAAAACACTCGTCCCACCTGTCCTCATCTGGCTCAAATCTGATCCATATCCTGTCCAAATAACTTTTTAATGGTGTTTTCACACCTGCTTCAACTAATTCCTCTGGCAGCTCGTTCCATATACCCACCACCCGCTATGTGAAGTTGTCCCTCAGGTTCTTATTAAATCTTTCCTTAAACATGTCCTCTGGTTCTTCATTCCAATACCCTGGATAAAATACTTTGTGCATTCACCTTATCTATTCACCTCATGATCTTATATACCTCTCGAAGATCACCCCTCAGCCTCTTGTGCTCCAAGCAATAAAGTCCTAGCCTGCCCAACCTCTTACTCCAGCCTTTTGTGTCTATCTCTCCTTATAGCTCAGGCCCTCACGACCTGGCAACATCTCGTAAATCTTCTCTGCACTCTTTCCAGCTTAACATCTTTGACACGGTTCCTATGGCACTTTCCTATAGGCAGGGTGACCACAACTTCAGACAGTAATCCAAATGTGGCCTCACTAATGTCTTGTACAACTGTAACATAATGTCCCAACTTCCATACTCAAACCCAGACTGATGAAGACCACTGTACCCAAAGCCTTCTATCTCCCTGTGATGCCAATTTCATGGAACTATGTACCTGCACTCCTAGATCCCTCTGATCTACAACATTCCCCAGTGCCCGGCCAGTCACTGAAGTCCTGTCCTGGTTGAACGTTCATGTTACCTTGGTCTTCCACCTGAAGCCAATGAATGCACATTAAACCATCCAACGCAGACAGGCTAACAATTTGATGATACGTGGAGTTGTGGATATATTTTAATTTGACGGGCACTGTGAGACACTGAATGCGATGAGGATTTAACTTTAGGCAGAAAGTAATTTGAGCATTTTGACCCCTAATTAAGTTTTCAAACTCATTTAGAATACTGAATAGGTTCATTCCTGGGCTGTTCTGCAAATGCCTCTGCTGTCCAGTGTTTAAGCACCTGCTGTTTTAAGATGAATGCTGAAATAAATCCATTTGGATTTCACCTGTCATCTTCACAATATAATGACTCAATGATCAAAATATTATTTTGTTACAATAATATTGCACAAAGCAATATCATTTCAACAAGAATAATAGAAAAGGAAAAGCATGCCTTATTTTTGTTATTAATATTTCATAGTTTTTATGCTCTGCAGATCAAAGAGGACAGATATAGAAAACTGGAACTGACTGCATGTGTTATTCGTCTTCCAGCAAGGGGAGAAGGTAGTAACGACCTACTTAAACTCCCTTTACTTGTTGATGTCTAATGTTCCCATCAACCTTTGACAGCTTATACTTCATAGCCCAGTGGGATTGATGGAGCCCCATGCATTTAGTTGAGTTTAGTTTATTGTCACGTGTACCGAGGTACAGTGAAAATATTTTGTTGCGTGCTAACCAGTCAGCAGAAAGACAACACATGGTTACAATCGAGCCATTACTTGTATAGATACATGATAAGGGAATAACGTTTAGTGCAAGGTGAAGCCAGCAAAGTCCGATCAAGGATAGCCCGAGAGTCACCAATGAGGTAGATAGTTCAGCATTGCTCTCTGGTTGTAGTAGGATGATTCAGTTGCCTGAACAGCTGAGAAGAAACTGTCGCTGAATCGGGGGGTATACGTTTTCACATTTCGATACCGTTCGCCTGATGTGAGAGGGGAGAAGAGGGAGTGGCCAGGGTGCGACTCATCCTTGATTATGCTGCTGGCCTTGCCGAGGCTGCATGAGATATGAATGGAGTCAATAGAGGGAGATTGGTTTGCGCGATGGTCTGGGTTGCGTCCACAATTCGCTGCAATTTCTCGCGGTCTTGGATGGAGCTGCTCCCAAACCAAGCCCCACAAACCAGCCTTATTATGGCAGTGGAAGTTGAGAAATGTGGCGTCAAGGCTAGAAGGACTGAGGTCGGTCCTTTGTATAAGAATTGTGGATAAAACAGTGGGAAAGAGCAGCAAGGGAATGTAACCTGGTTTGTATCAATGTCAGGAGAAGTAATGCTGGTAAAAAGCAGGCACCTACTGGCTTGAACATGCAGCTTTGCTGAGTGAGCGCCCTAAAATAACTGTCTATGAGTGGGAGTAGATCAGGAGGGAGATGGGAGTGTGCAAATCACCACCGTTTAAAAGAGCAACCACTGAAATCAGAAATATGTAAAGATTAAAATGTATCCAAATTTCCTATTCAAGGAGGATTGAAGAAATTTATGCTTGGCATTGTGCATGCATGACTTTCCCTTTGCCTCCATTTTAATCTGTTTTTTGGCAAGGAGGCCATTGCTTATCAACCAGCAGTGTATCAGCTAACAGGAACAAATAGTTCTTGGACAGAATATTTATTACAAAGTACAACCCTAAGTTTCCGCTCTTCCAGAAAGCAAACACCGTCACATATCACAGTATTCCATCAAAGCCATAATTTCGTTTGTAAGGAAAATTGTGGACAATTACCAAGAACAGAGAAGGGATCACATCAGATAGAGGTCGCGTGCTAGGTTGCTGTCTGATGGAAAGTATGATTACTGAGCTGTTCAGTGGCTCTGATGTGATACTCCCTGCAGTCAACGCGCTGTCTCTGCTTTCCAGGAACATGACTCAGCGGGCCACTCGGTCTGCCAGTGCTTGGGATATTAGCATGACTAAGTTGCCTCTCACAAAGTGTACATACAGTTTCCAGGGGAGAGGGTGAAATGCGGGTTGTGATCGACTGTCATGAAAATGCTATTTATATTGCAGCAATTTTCTTTTTAAAGCTGTGGATAAAATGTGGAAGAGGTGATAACGCAGCATTGGTGGAACGGTGTTAGATTACAGCAGGGTTTCACTGAGGAATATTTCAGCTCACGCTGGAATAACGAGTACCCAATGCTGCTGGACATAAATAATACGTTGCCAATCGAAACAGCCCACTTTATTTACCGCCTGTGTGTCAGTGGATGCAGCGTTCTGTGGCTCGACGTGAGGATTACTCTTTCTGATTGATAAAGCTGAAGTCCAGGCACAGAGTATCTCCTACGCGATGCAGCGGATGTGTGACGTAACCTGTGTTTTAACTGTGGCATGTGGGAATCAGATCCCCAGGCCAAAACAGGGGGAAATATTAGTCTGAGCTGCGATCGTCTCTCTCGAAACCACTGACCTAGATCCAGGCAAGACACCTCCAGCCCATGGAGAAACATTAAGCATTCAATGTTAAAAACACTGTACACAGCCTATAAACTGCCTGCCACATTTAAAGTTCAATGTCCAGAATAAATACATATCTATTTTTGATTATCTAAATACATATCTATTTTTGATGGCTACATATCTATTTTTGTCAGTGGCACTGATGTGCTGATACCGATGTCTGTTGATGTTACGGTTTATAATGTACAGCACCATCTGAAAGTAGTTTTCTGAAGCCACTTATCGAGGAGTCTGGCCAGTATACAGAGTTTCATGAAATAAAAAGAACTGCAGATGCTGGATTAT
>JAXLNO010004112.1:121188-176513 GCA_038087875.1 Malacoraja senta | reverse complement strand
GCGACGTCACTCTCTGAGATGGAGAGAGCTGGCTAACAGAGCACAGCGAGTAAAGGAATCCCAGGCAAGCTATAGTCGTTTCCTGCTGCCCACAACATCAATGACTGGCTGCTACAGGTTTGTTGCCTGGGGCTGGACTGATGTTATTTATGAAGTGATGCTGCCACTGGTTTACACAGGTCTTTTCACAGCTCATTACTCATTATTCTTATCATTGAATTTTCCGCTGCACAGGCTAATAATAAATCATGAATCCTAAAGTATAATTTTACAAGGTTAACTATGTGGATAAGAACCTGAATTTCTGATTAAAATACTTCATCAGTGTCTTTGTTGATGTTTCCAATTAACCTAAAACCAATTCAGTAAGAGACGCTGAACTGTGGAGTGTACAATCTCCCAGCCAACTGCGACAAAAGATCATTCATTTCCCATCGACATCTGATGACAACTGATGAAACTTTGGTTAAAAGTCATTGTGTCGTCATTGTAGCATGAAGGCAATGCTCCACAACGTTAATATTATTTGTTGAAAACATAACAAACAATGAAATAGAGTCATGCAGCGTGGAAACAGGCCCTTCGACCCAAACTGGCCAGCTACACTATTCACACCTGACTGCGTTTGTCCCATCTCTATATAACTAAAAGTCTTTGGTTTGTGCCACGATGTGTCTCTGTGTCAATGGTTAATTCCTATCTTCTTCCAAACGCTAGGCCTTCCCATTTTCACACATCGTACTCACATTTTTCCCTTGGTGGCGATAAACATCTTCCCGTCGCATTTCCACCTATATTTACGGTTATTAATTGTTGAAATTTTAAAAACAGCCCGAAAACTCACCAATATTGGGGGGGGAAATCCGAATGACGTCACAATGCACTCGCAAGGCAGGATGCCCCACTCCGGGAGGGAGGGGCACTCCAGCGCTCCAACGGCAAATCCGAATGACGTCACAATGCACTCGCAAGGTAGGTGACGCATGGAGTCGCTCAAGCCTTCTGCAGTACCACACACGCAACACGTATGTTCTAACCTGGTAAAAAACGCCAACATCACTGCTGCTCACGGACAGAGAGAAGATACAAATGTTTTTCGTGACTGACTTGCGACTTGAGGGCAAGTCCGCCCGGGGCTGGAGGGTGACTGAGCGCTATGAACCCGAGCACCAAGGGACACTCAGTCACCCGGTGTAAGCGGCGGAAGGAGCGGATCCCTCGGGACAGCCCCCACTCTCCCCCTGGGTTCAGCACTGTCCGGACACACGGGGACACAAAACCCAGCAGCGTCCCCGTCAGCTGCAGCAGAGTTGGGGACAGTCTAGTCTCTCCGTCCACCCAGAGTCACTGACTGCACTGCACTGGCACCGGACCCCGACCCCCACATGGGGTGATTCAACCCCCCGACCCCCGACCCCCGGACCCTGACCCACTCATGGGGTGATTCACCTCCCCACCCCCGGATCCCCGCATTATTTCACTGTGCCGAGGATCGGCGGGGGGAGAGGAGAGGGGGGTGGGAGGGGAGGAGAGGGTGGGAGAGGATGGGGGAGAGGAGAAAGTGGTGGAATATTGCGATGGGGAAACAGGTTGCGTTGGGGGAACAGGTGAGTGATACAATGTTGCGTTGGGGGAGCAGACCCAACGGGTCTGCACTTGGTCTAGTAGCCCTCTAAACCTGTCCTATCCATGTACCTGTCTAAATGTTTCTTAAACATTGCGATAGTCCCTGGCTCAACTACCTCCTCTTACAGCTTGTTCCATACACCCACCACCCTTTGTGGGAATGGTACTAGGTTAATACAATGAGTTAGAAAGGAAAACGTTTAAGCAATCCATCCACAGCACTTTTTTAATCTATTCCTGTCGTGCATTATTACTGCAAATTAGGCCCTGCTATCGCTACATCTGTGTCAGATGACCATGCAACAGCACATGCAATGGGTCCCATGCAACCAATCCTGCACATACTAAAGGCTCTGTCTTACGGTGTTGCGGTCATCGGCGGTGAAGCGCGGCTTCGCCTGTAGAGTGGACTGCACGGCAACGACGAGAGCGCCAAGCCTATGCCACGGGAGCGCCGCACGGATGCTGCGCGGGGGCCGAGTGATTTAAATACGGCTGGTCCCACGTGCTTGTGGTAAGTTAAAAAAAAGGGCGGGCCGACTGCGATGACGTCATTTTGGATCTGCAGGGCTGTGGCGGCGGCCGTCCTGATCGCGGCGCTGTAGCGGTGGCTGTGGCGGCGGCCGTGCCGCACACGTGACTCACTAGCGGAGGCTGTGGCGGTGCAAGTTCGACGCACGGCGCTCGAGCCACTCTGGCGGCGGCCGTGCCGCACTCGTGCATCACTGGTGGAGGCTGTGCGGTAGGAAAATATTTTTGAACAGTGTAGGTTTTATTTTAGCACCGTGCGGTGTTGGGAACAACGCCGCGCGGCCCCGGAATTGTGCGTTCTCACGAGTGCGCAGTCTATGGCAGCCCAGGAGCGGTAGATTCTTCCCGTTTCGCCGCCAATGACCGCAGACTCGTGAGACAGGCCTTTTACAAACAGTTTTCTCACAGCCTCCTCCACTGTTATTGCTGTTATCATTTAGCTGCCGCTGTCCACCAAATCCTGTTCCTTCCCCTATACACCATTTATAGACAGAACTGTTCCACCATCAGTCTGCTGCGGGCAGTGTAGATTTGTTTTAAGATATGTCGAGGACACACTATCGTATATGCTCCTTACATGTACACATAGGAGATAAGATCATAAGTGATTGGGGCAGAATTAGGCCCTTCGGCCCATCAAGTCTACTCCACCATTCAATCACGGCTGATCTATCTCTCCCTCCTAACCCCATTCTCCTGCCTTCTCCCCATTACCCCTGACACCCGTACTAATCAAGAATCTATCTATCTCTGCCCTAAAAGTATCAATTGACTTGGCCTCCACAGTCTTCTGTGGCAAAAGATTCAACAGATTCACCACCCTCTGACTAAATAAATTCCACCTCATTCCCCTTCCTAAAGGAACGTCCTTTAATTCAGAGGCTATGACCTCCGGTCCTAGACTCTCCCACTAGCCCTCCGTTTTTTCCTCGAACGCAGAACCATCCAATTTCCCTCTACTAACACTCTCCTCTGCCTAAGTGGAGCTGGTCCTCGCCCTCAATGTAGATTAGTGTCACTCATGCATTTGCATTTAATTCTTTGTAGTGCTCAGTAGTTTTGCATTTGCATTTAATTCTTTAAGAGGGAGGATGTAGATTAGTGTCACTCATACTATTGCTCCACCCATAAGCTTATTAGAGTGCTCTCTCTCTCTCTCTGGCAAACTAGCAGTATGCATGTGGAGATGATAGCACCTTGTGTTTCCTCTAGAGTTGCTAATAAAAGACTATGGATTCTAATCACTATGTGTGAGTCTGATCGTTTCCAACACTCAACAACTTCTCCTTTGACTCCTCCCACTTCCTCCAAGTCCAAGGCGTAGCTATGGGCACCTGCTTGGGCCCCAGCTATGCCTGCCTCTTTGTAGGGTACGTTGAACAATCCCTGTTCTAGGCGTACACTGGCCCTATCCCCGAACTCCGTTACATTGATGACTGCATCGGCGCTACCTCCTGCACCCATGTAGAACTCATGGACTTCATCAACTTCACCAACAATTTCCATCCTGCACTCAATGTACTTGGCCCATCTCCGACACCTCCCTCTCCTTTCTTGACCTCAGTCTCCATCACAGGAAATAGACTATTGACTGACATCTATTACAAACCCAGACTCCCACAACTATCGCAACTACACTTCTTCGCACCCTGCTTCCTGCAAAGACTCTATCCCCTACTCACAATTCCTCCGTCTACACCGCATCGGCACCCAAGATGAGGTGTTCCATACTAGAACATCCGAGGTCCTCATTCTTTAGGGAACGGGTGTTCCTCTCTCCCATCATAGATGAGGTCCTCACTCGTGTCTCCTCGGTATCCCACAGCTCCGCCCTTGCTCCCCCTCCCCCTAGTCGCAATGGAGATAGAGTCCCCCTAGTCCTTACCTTCCACCCCATCATCCGTCGCATAGAACACATAATACTCCGAAATTTTCGCTACTTCCAACGGGATTCCACCACTAGCCACATTTCCCCATCTCCACCCCTTTCCACCTGCCGCAGAGACCGTTCCTTCTGCAACTCCCTGGTTAACTCATCCCTTCCCACCCAAACCACCCCCTCCCCAGGTACCTTCCCCTGCAACCACAGAAGATGCAACACCTGTCGATGTACCTCCTCCCTCGACTCCATCCAAAGACCCCGACAGTCCTTTCAGGTTAAGCAGAGGTTGACTTGCATCTCCTCCAACCTCATCTGCTATATCTGTTGTTCAAGATGTGGACTTTTATACATCGGCGAGACCAAACGCAGACTGGGCGATCGTTTCGTGGAACACCTTCGCTCAGCCCGTGTGAACCAACCTGATCTCCCAGTTGCTGGACACTTTAATTCTCCTTCCCATTCCTACACAGACCTTTCTGCCCTCGGTCACCTCCATTGTCAGAGTGAGGCTAAACGCAAATCAGAGGAACAGCATCTCATATTTTGCTTGGGCAGCTTACAGCCCAGTGATATGAATATTGATTTCTCTCACTTCAGGTAGAAACATAGATAACCCCGGCATTCCTTCTCTCTCTATCCCTCCCCTTACCCAAGTCGCACTAGCTTCTCATTTTCACCCAACAAACAGCTTACATTGGCCTGTTTCCTTTATCATCGTTACTTTTTTGCATATCTTTCATTCATTGTTCCTTATCTCTCCACATCACCGTCTATATCTCTCGTTTCCCTTATCCCTAACCAGTCTGAAGAAGGGTCTCGACCTGAAACGTCACTCATTCTTTCTCTCCAGAGATGCTGCCTGCCCCCCTGAGTTACTCCAGCTTTTTGTGTCTATCTTTGGCTCATTACTATTCTTCCATTGCCCTAAACTGACCTGGCCTGTACGTGACTCCACACGCAGATCCACCAACTAACCTCTTCCTCTGTTCAGTGGCTTTAGGAATGAACAATGTGCCATGCCATGTGCACTGCCATTACATGTGCAATCCAGGAACAAATAGCATCCCGAGTTCTTGTGGACCAAGCCAGTCTCAGGGATGGACACATCAGGCACTGGTCAGAGTCAACGTTTGGTTCACCGCCCTCAGAGATTTTACACATCAGGCGCTGGTCAGGCAAAAAATCCTTTCAATATATTTTGGCCATGAGACTTCACGGCCAAATGGGCAAGGAAAGGGAAACCAGTATTGTGCTGGAAGTAATTTTTGATAGCAGGCCACGTGTAGGTTTTCTCTTAAATATAATTGAGAGCAGTAATTATTCGCATATTTTAGCCAGTACTGTTACAATTGTTCATTAAATTTTACCCAGCACTGCAGCAAAATGTTCTCTAGTTTGTGTTTCTGCCAAGAAGATACTTCTTTCCTCACGAGACGATTTGTAAATTCCTGTTTTCCTATCCTTATCCTAACCACACTTTAATTCAGAATCTCACACTGGGACCTTGAAGAGGATTGTCTCGTTATCCCTTGAGCCTGGGAATCATCGTTAGCTTACAGAGAACGGATTCAAAGTGGCAATAAAAACATGTGTAAGTCTTTATATCGGGCACTGCCAAGAGCGGATGTGGGAGGCTCTTCAGCGGAGAGTCCAGCCACACTGACTGGGTCCATCCACCACCGCAGGCCGGGCAAAGCTCAGCACCGTGTCATGCAGACGACTGAGGCTGGCTTACAAACATGCCCAGTCACCTTGAATGAACTCAGATCTGCAACATGAGATCGTTAAGTGTACATCGCAACAAGAAGCATTGCAGAAATTTGCTGCTTGTCAGAAAAGAAAATCTTCCTCATGAAGGGTTGCATTGAAAATAAAATAAATATTTACTTGCAAAACCAAATGCAAATGTTTGTGCATGAATTAAAAAAGAAGCTCCACTCGGTGATGGAAGGTGCATTGCCACCCATTTGCTCGTAAGTCAACACACCACATTCTTGTGTTCATTGAGATGAAAGATCATTTTGGCGTTATGCAGTAGAGGGAGTAGAACGTTACCAAAATTTGTTGGAGCCAAAAATAAATGTGTTGGTAACAGAAGCAGCTGCATTTCTAATGAGAGGTAGACTTTAGATGGAATGGGTAATCCATACATCGACAAACTGGGCGGCTCCAGAGTAGACTTTGTCTGCAGCTCATCTATTGCATTCACCTTTGCAAACTTCTGACAATATAACGTATCACTGAGTAACATAACTGTGTTACACGTCAATCCTTCAACCAGTCAAGAGTACCATGTTACATTGTCATACGTCCAGATAGAAAGCAATGACATTTTGAAACAAATGTCATGAGATTATTGTACATTTCTGGGTTTGGGTCCATTGAGGAACAAATGGATGTGGCGAAATAAAATACGAGACACCTTTTAATGTTGAAAACTTTGGAGATAAATGATCACCACCCAAAAGTGAATTGAGCCAGAATCTGTCAGAGAATTGCACTGCTTGCTGCTGTGCAGATGCCCTTAGAATATATCGTTCATCGTATAATTTGTAAGAGATACTGATGCATTAGTTATAGTTTAGTTTAGTGATACAGTAGACCCTAGGAACTAGGCCCTTCGGCCCACCGAGTCCGTGCCAACCACAATCACCCACATGCTAGATCTATCCTACACATTAGGGACAATTTATAGAACCCAATTCATCTACAAACTGAAGACAGACACAAAAAGCTGGAGTAACTCAGCGGGACAGGCAGCATCTCTGGGGAGAAGGAATGGGCGAGGTTTCTACTAACTGCACATCTTTGGAGTGTGGGAGGAAGCCGGAGCACCCGGAGGAAACCCATACGGTCACAGAGAGAATGTACACACTCCAGGACACCTACATCACACTCCTATATATTGACCATAGCTCCGAATTTAACACCATAATCCCATCCCAAACTCATCTTTGAGCTCCCGGACCTAGGATTCAGCACCCACCTCTGCCACTGGATCCTTGACTTACGGACCCTAATCAGTGAGGACCGGTAACAACACCTCCTCCACAATAACTCTCAACACCGGTGCCCCGCAAGATGCCTTCTCAGTCCCTTTCTGTACTCTGTATACACTTGCAACTGCAAGGGCAAGTTTGGCTCCAACTCCATCTACAATGTTTCAGATGGCATCACTGCAGAGTGCAGGAAGAGGATAGAGAGCTATGTAACATGGTGTCAAGACGACAACCTCTTTCTCAGTAAAATTAAGGCGCTGGACATTGACCAAGAAAGCGAATGGTATGTTAGCATTCATAGCAAAAGGATTTGAGTATAGGAGCAGAGAGGTTCTACTGAAGTTGTACAGGGTCTTGGTGAGACCACACCTCGAGTATTGCGTACAGTTTTGGTCTCCAAATCTGAGGAAAGACATTCTTGCCATAGAGGGAGTACAGAGAAGGTTCACCAGACTGATTCCTGGGATGGCAGGACTTTCATATGAAGAAAGTCTGGATAGACTCGGATTGTACTCGCTAGAATTTAGAAGATTGAGGGGGGATCTTATAGAAACTTACAAAATTCTTAAGGGGTTGGACAGGCTAGATGCAGGAAGATTGTTCCCGATGTTGGGGAAGTCCAGGACAAGGGGTCACAGTTTAAGGATAAAGGGGAAATCTTTTAGGACCGAGATGAGAAAAACATTATTCACACAGAGAGTGGTGAATCTCTGGAATTCTCTGCCACAGAAGGTAGTTGAGGCCAGTTTATTGGCTATATTTAAGAGGGAGTTAGATGTGGCCCTTGTGGCTAAAGGGATCAAGGGGTATGGAGAGAAGGCAGGTACAGGATACTGAGTTGGATGATCAGCCATGATCATATTGAATGGCGGTGCAGGCTCGAAGGGCCGAATGGCCTATCCTGCACCTATTTTCTATGTTTCTATGTTTCAGGAGGTGGGGTGGTCTACTCGCCACAGTCCACATTGATGGTGTGGGGTGGCCGTGGTTGAGAGCCACAACTTCCCAGCTGTAAATATCACCACAAATCTATCCTGGTCCAACCAAATTGATGCTACGGCCAAGAAAGCACACCAATGCCTCTACATCCAAAGAAAACTAAGGAAAACCGGCATGTCTCCCAACAACTCTTACCAATTTCTACAGATGCACCATAGAAAGCATCCTGTCGGGATTCATCCAAGCTTGGATAACCCACAAAACAAGTTATTTGTTGTATCTCAGTACACGTGACAATAATAAACCAATACCGTACAGAAGAAGGGTCCTGACTAGAAATGGCATCTATCCGTGTTGTCTAGAGATGCTGCCTGACCCGCTGAGTTACCCCAGCACTTTGTGTCGATTTTTGTGTCGATTTTTGTAAACCAGCATTTGTCACCAATGCCATGTTGCCAATTTCTAAAAATCTTCTTAAAAAAGCAAGTTGCTGATATATTTTCCAAAATGTCTCCTTTTTGATTGAGAGGCAGGGAGATAACCTGGCCAAGGTGGTCAGGTAACACATGAAGGCCACGCCAGGTTTCAATGATGTAGAACACTTTTCAGGTGACATTGAGATGAATGGGAGGTGGCCGGATGGGCATTACTTTAATGCTTCAATTGAAACTGTAGAGTATATTCATCATCATTGACTCTGCTTGAATTGTAACCACTGACTTATTTTCACATTCAAAAAGACTGCAGATTCAATGGCACTCCTGCAGAAATGCCTGGGCCACAGTTTAAGAATAAGGGGTAAGCCATTTAGAACGGAGACAAGGAAACACTTTTTCTCACGGAGAGTTGTGAGTCTGTGGAATTCTCTGCCTCAGATGGCGGTAGAGGCCTGTTCTCTGGATACTTTCAAGAGAGAGCTAGATATGGCTCTTAAAGATAGCGGAGTCAGGGGATATGGGGAGAAGGCAGGAATGGGGTACTGATTGAGGATGATCAGCCATGATCACATTGTATGGTGGTGCTGGCTCGAAGGTCCGAATGACCTACTCCTGCACCTATTGTCTATATGTATATTGAAAGGGTAAGGAGGCCAACACTCCAGCATTGTGCGCTATACGGCCCTGCATGTTATACGGCACTTCAGCACTGTGTACTGACACTATACGACACTCCAGCACTGTACTATACACTATAGAGCACTCCAGCACTGTAGGCTACACACATACAGCACTGCAGCACTATAGAGCACTCCAGTATTGAAGCCAATCTACTACAGCCAAATTATTCCCGGGACAAAGACGGCACGGTGGCGCAGCGGTAGAGTTGCTGCCTTACAGCGCTTGCAGCGCCGGAGACCCGGGTTCGATCCTGACTACGGGTGCTGTCTGTACGGAGTTTGTACATTCTCCCCGTGACCGCATGTGTTTTATCTGAGATCTTCGGTTTCCTCCCACACTCCAAAGATATACAGGTTGGTAGGTTAATTGGCTTGGCGTATGTGTAAATTGTCCCTCGTGTGTGTAGGATAATGTGTGGGGATCGCTGGTCGGTGCGGTGGGCCGAAGTGGCTGTTTCTGCGCTGTATCTCTAAACTAAACTAAAACAGACACAACATACACACAAGCTTTACTTGTGCATATTATATAATGGCATGGTATCACTGTGTGACAAGTGGTCTTACACAAATACTGATTCATCCACATTGGCCAGTTAAATCAGCCATTCTTCTGGTGTCCTTCAAGAGTCAAGTCAAGAGAGTCAAAAGTGTCTTATTGTCATATATACAGAAACAATGAAATTCTTACTTGCAGCAGCACAAAAGGTTTGTAAACACAGTACTCAATAGATAATATAATAAACACAACAAAAAAGTGTAAAACATTTTAAAAACCAATATAGTGCAAACCAAAACAGTGCCTGAATCTTTGTGTTCATGTCAGCGTGGAGACGCATTTGTTCAGGCAGCTGTTCCTCAATGGGATACGTCAGGTCCAAGGGTGTTCCATCTGTTCACCAGCTCACCCTCACAGAAGTGTCATCATTGACTCATGGTGAGAGGTGCTGTGGGCTGTCTGTGCCACGAGGTAGTCTGACCAGAGTCCAACACAATGTAGATCAGCCCCACACTTTACATTACACTCTCCTGTGACACTGTGAAATACCAGGTTGGCACCGCACCAACAGCGCGGCAAACAGGCAGCTGATCCTCACCTTTCCAAACCCAGGGTTCAACTCGACTCCTGGAGACCCTCAGACTTGCTTTACTTGACTATATCTCCCCCTATACATTATTCCCCTTATCATATATCTGTACACTGTGGATTGCTCGGTTGTAAGCATGTATTGACTTTCCGCTGACTGGTTAGCACGCAACATAAGCTATTCACTGTACCTTTGTACATGTGACAATAAACTAAATTAAACTAGATATAGAGTCATACAGCATTGAAACAGGCCTTTCAGGCTCTCCATCTACGCTACTCCCACCTGCCCTGTTTGGCCCATATCCCTCTAAACCTTTCCTATCCATGTACCTGTCCAAGTGTCTTTTAAATATGCAACAACTGGTGTCCACCTCAAGTCACAAAGGGGTTAAAATATTGCCTTACCTCTGTACCATCCAACAGCATATGATATTGCGTTGCACATGCACATTCAGACTATGGCAAGTGTAATGACTGAGCAAGAGAGGATGTAAGCTGACAATTAACGAACATTTGCCAAATTAATCACTGCACTTCTGCTATCCATAATTTCCCAAATTTGGACTCCTAACTTGCATCAGATTAAAACTTTGCACCGTTATATTGTACAGAATGCACATACAGGCTTATTCGCCTCGTGCTTATACTTTGTCAGTTTTTGTCAGCTTCCCCGCAATCGCTTCCTAGCACCTAACCCCTCCCTCTCACCTCTTTATCCCAGCTCTCTCCCCTCTCTGTCCCGATTCAGGATCTGAAAAGTTGACTCTCCCTTCCTCAGATTCAGGGTCTTTGCCTCCATGGACACTGCCTGACCTGCCCCCGAGTTCTCCGACAAGTTTGTGTTTTGCTCCAGATCTCGGCACCTGCAGTCTCTTGGGTTTCCAGAATCACCAGCTCGTTGAGCATTTTTATAATTTATTTTTGAGTAAAAGGAAAAATAACAGCGCAGATCCTTCCTTTTCTGTACTTCAATTTTCTCGAAAAAAAATATTGTTCCACAAACTTCAGAGTTTTGATTCCAAGGTCTTGTGCAAATAACAGTTCTATTTGCAGCACATAGAACTGTTATTGGCAATGTACACAGCTCCTGGGAGGTTACAGTATTACCGGGCCTGTGATCACTTTGATATCTGGAAATCAACATTAATAAAACACTGAGGAAATCCAAAAAACAAACAAAGAACGAGTATGTAAACAAACACTGAACCATAAATGCATCTGTGAAACAAATAACCTTACTGCAAATATTGTTTGTAACACAACTGAATTTGTTTATTCTGACAAAGCTGCCAAATTCCATCACATTCCCATCCTGCTGCTCGAGTTAGTTGGTGATCCGGCCATTATCCCAACTTACCAATGAAACAATCACGTCACAAAAACATATGTTTCCTTTCAATACTGTGTGCAAGCACACCACTCTCTGTCATTGACAACTTTTGCTACTGTTGTAAAGTTGCTTTGGTAAACTTGTTAACAAACTTAAGGGCCTGTCCCACTATACGAGTTTACCCAAGAGCTCTCCCGAGTTTAAAAAAAAATCAAACTCATGGTAAGTACGTAGAATGTACGCAGCGGGTACGTCGGAGCTCGGGACGTCTCTTGGCGGCTCGTAACGCTATCGGCAAGTACTCGGGAAACGCAGTAAGCTCGTGAAGTTTTTTCAACATGTTGAAAAATGTCCACGAGAGCCCCGAGTACCTACGAGCGGCTATTACCGTAATTCTCCGAGTTCGAATCAGGGGAAACTCGGGAGAACTCTTGAATTACCTCGTACAGTGGGACAGGGGCTTTACTGTTCAATCTTTGTTAACACTTCTTTTCGGTTTAGTTTATTGTCACATGTGATAGCTTTTTTGTTGCCTGCTATCCAGTCAGCGGAAAGACTATACATGATTATTACAATCAAGTTGGACTGCAATTGTCATTCAATCAATATTTGAGAAATAGATTATCTAACTGCTATCTCTCTGCTATTGGAGGATGCTGTTTGCAAATCTCCAACTCAGAAGCCTAGGTTACATATAACTTTACAAATGCCTGGGAAATGAATGAAGTTATAAGCAAAGTTGTGTCTTCTGCAGTATATTAATGACAGGAATGATAGCGTTGAAACAGTATAGAAACATTTGAATTGCTATTATTGTTCAGTGGCATCATGCTGCTGGGTTATTTTCATGTGTTCATGAGTGCAGACATGTGCTGGGGGTTTGTTTAGCATAACGTGCCTCAAGGCCATCAGTGTTGAGCAAATTCACCAATTTCATGTTTCCAGCTGAGAAAAACAGACAATGCTACTCCAATGTTGCATCCATCACATCTGTGAACATGACCCTTTGAACCAGAGTCGTAACAACACCGGCAAAGAGCCATCCCCACTTATTTATCTTAGGCCTCCTTCGGTCATGGCTGACCATGGGTGTCTCCAGGGTGCTATTCCCTATATGGAGGACGCCTGTGCGTGACTTTGTTTAACGTGGGGAGACTGGTGCACAGACAGCTACACCACGGTCCTTGACAGATCTGGGTCAGGATCCAGTGGCATGGGGTCCAAGACGACTGGAGACCCTTTTCTGCTGCGGCCTTCATCCACCTTCCCAGCCGTTGTGATGCTCCACAAAGGTCAGCCATCATCTTCATTTATACAATTACAAAAATAACCCAAATGTCTCCCCAGCATAAAGGTCATTATCTAATCAAAATCAAATTATTTTCAAGTTATGTCCATCCCTTCTTCCAAAATTAGAAATCCATGGTAAGCACGAGTGTAGGTAGTGTTGTGGTGTGCGGTCAGACAAGTGAGTGACACAGATGCAGTGTTGCACCCTCCTCTCTGTATATTAATAATTTGGCTGTAGTAGATTGGCTTCAATACTGGACCCCATGCAATGTAAAGCTGATGGGAATGCTGCACGTGTCAGCTAAATGGAAGTAAAAATAACTCAAGCACTCACATGGAAGAATTTGGTCTTTTGTAAGAATTTCATTGTTCCACTTTTAGTTCAGAGTGTGGCCCACCGTGCTGACCAGCAATCATCTGTACGCTAGTTCTATCCTACAAACTGGGATGTCTTTCTTTAACATAAATAGGGCTACATACCTGTGGGCATTTGGACCGTAACAAACCTGATCTCTGTGGGGTCACACTAAGCAAGGTACCAGTGTACACAATATATTGTGCTGCTCTAGGTGTCGGCTGCTCTACATCGGTGAGACCAAGGGTAGGCTTGGCGATCGCTTTGCCCAACAACTCCGCTCGGTTTGCATTAACCTGCCTGATCTCCCAGTGGCTCAACACTTCAACTCCCCCTCCCATTCCGAATCCAACCTTTCTGTCCTGGGCCTCCTCCATGGCCAGAGTGAGGACCACCGTAAATTGGAGGAGCAGCACCTCATATTTCGCTTGGGCAGTTAATACCCCAGCGGTATGAACATTGAGTTCTCCAATTTCAGGTAGTCCCTGCTTTCTCCTCCCCTTCTCAGCTCTCCCTCAGCCCACTGGCTCCACCTCTTCCTTTCTTCTCTCCCCCCCCACCCTCACATCAGTCCGAGGAAGGGTCTCGACCCGAAACGTTGCCTATTTCCTTAGCTCCATAGATGCTGCCTCACCCACTGAGTTACTCCAGCATTTTTGTCTACCTCCAATATATTGTGGTGTCTGCCTGTAGTTATAGTTTAGTTTAGAGATACAGCACGGAAACAGGCCCTTCGGCCCACTGGGTCCGCACCGACCAGTGATCCCTGCATTGTAACACTATCCTACACACACTGGGGACAATTTTTTTACATTTACCAAGCCAATTAACCTACATACCTGTACGTCTTTAGAGTCTGGGAGGAGAAAACCCATGCAGGTCACGGGGAGAATGTACAAACTCCGTACAGACAGCACCCGAAGTCGGGATCAATCCCGGGTCTCCGGCGCTGCATTCGCTGTAAGGCAGCAACTCTACCGCTGCGCCACTGCGCCGCCACTGTGAGTACATACGTACTTTTTGATAAGTTTGGGGCAGAGAAACCTTTACTCAACTGCTGGTGTTTATTATTTGTCAAATTGCAAATGTTGCGATGAAGTCAGGATATGTAACTGAGAAGCTGCTGCATAATTCTAAAATAATTCTGAAATCCCAAGTTACGTGCTATGAATGGGAACAAATCCATCACACAGAATAATTTCAATTTCATTTTTTCTTTGCATATTATGGGACTGTGTTTTATGTTTGAAGATACAATATATAGGTACATAAATACATACAGTCCTTCAGTCTATGGTTTCACAGAAATTGACATTACTTCATTACTTTCCCTGGTGCCAAACTTTGCTCTATGATTACTTTATAGGGGGAAAGAAAGGATTCAGTGCATTTCCACAATTCTAATGATATATACTTTCTGCCATTCAGCTTACCATCTAATGTGCTTGTGAGTGTATCTGGGTGATCTCTGACACAGTGTGCTTTTCCTAATATAGCCACCTGATGCAGAGCACAGAAGGGGAGTGAACCATCATATCCAACGTAAACGCCGGCAGAGGCCGTCTACATGTCACTTCAAGTAGTTATGTTGCAACAGCGATGACTGAGTTTGGCAAATCCTACATTGGCGTGGAGTTCCAAGCAGATATAAAACAACACGATACTAGGACTACCAAGTGAAAGAAGCCTGCCCTCTGCTTCAATACAAAAGACCATGACATAGGAGCAGAAACGGACCATTCGGCCCATCGTCTAATCCACCATTCGATCTATTTTTCCCCTTTCAATCCCATTCCCCCTCCTTCTCCCCGTAACCTTTGACGCCCTTACTAATCAAGAATCAGATTAAACCCCACTGCACTGGCAATGACAGAGAAGTACTCTAATAGCAGCTGTTTAACCAAAGACACAATTTGGAGCCTATTTCTGGATAAAGACATTGTCTTATACAGGAGGTGGGCCCACACTGTCACAGCAAATAAACTGTATTTCTCTGTTGAGGCAAACACTTGTTTATCAGGCTGCTGCAAGGTTGGTACGTGCTCTCCAAAGATCAAGGGCAATCACTGCTTATATGTCAGTTAAAAATCATGAATGGTCTGGTTAAAATGATAAAGAGAACATTCCCAGTGGTAGTAGGGTGGAGGATCAGAGAACACAGATGTGAAAGCATTGTCCTGCAGGAAGAATTTTGGCATTCACAGAACTGAAAGGGTGGTGAACAGAGATTGGCCTGCTCATAAAAGGAGTGTTAAACACAGATGGAGAATGATTTGCCGAGCCAGAGGGAAAGAGCTGGGGAACTGGATTGTAGTTTGATCTTGTAAAGACGGACATTGGTTCAATCAGTCGAATTGGTGTCTTACATGCTGTGATGATTTTATAAGTTCTAAGCTACAGATTTAAAATAAAGCATTGCATGGAAACAGGCCCTTCGGCCCACCCTGTCCATGCCGAACAAGTTACGTTCTGAAATAGCCTACTTTGCCTGCATTTGGCCCACAGCCCTTTAAACTCTTCCTATCCACATCTGTCCAAATATCTTCTGAAAGCTGTAATTGTGTTCGCGCCTATAGCTTCCTGTGGCAAATATTTTTGTAGCATTTCTGCCTCCGAAGATGTGGCAGTAATGCTGCAATTTGCAGCAACAGGTAAATAAGCGATTTGAAGTGAAGTCAGCCAACAGGAAAGGTCTCGGGATGAGAAACCATAAGGGATGTACATTCACTGTTTCCTTAAACCCATGCACACTCAAAGATCCCTCTGCAGGTTGAGGCAACAGCAAAACAAAAGAGAGTTAAAACCTGGCAGGCAGGCATGGCCAGGAGAATCCCTTACGATCCCAAGAGGAAAATGAACGCTCGGCCAAATGCCACATTTAGTTAGACCTTTCCTTGCCCCAGGCATGAGCTCAACCCTACAACCTCATAATGGTCAAATGAAGCACGTTCGTCAAAATCTGATCAGACAGGAGAACGGGCTGCATCTGTAGAAAACCAGCCGCTCGCTAATTGGTGCGCTTCGGCAGAGCGCCTCAAACTGTGCACGAAGATAACGGCAGCGTATTAATGCTAGTCATTGGCAGGTAGACCACCACCAGTGCCCTAAGCCAACATGCCGACTCCAGGCTCATGTTGCTGCATTGGAAATGTACAATGGAACTCAGAAACATACACATGGGTGCAATCTCAAT
This sequence comes from Malacoraja senta, assembly GCA_038087875.1. Classification (NCBI taxonomy): domain Eukaryota; kingdom Metazoa; phylum Chordata; class Chondrichthyes; order Rajiformes; family Rajidae; genus Malacoraja; species Malacoraja senta. The sequence goes on along the minus strand of JAXLNO010004112.1, from coordinate 160,164 downwards.
ACCACTTTAGGTTTATTATTGTCACGTGTATTAAGATATAGTGAGAAGCTTTGTTATGCTTGCTATTCAATCAGATCACGTATACCATACATAAATACTAGCAAGTCATACTCATGTTTGTGGAATTTGAGGGTGGTGGATGTATGGAACAAGCTGCCACAGGAGGTAGTCGAGGGAGCTACCATAACAACATCTAAAAGCCATTTGGATAAGTAATTGGATTGGAACGTGTACTTATCCGAATAGAGGGATATGAGCCAAACGCAGGCAAATGGAATCATCGATGATGAGGCATCTTGGTCGGCATGGGCAAGCTGAGCCAAAGGGCCTCATTCTGTGCTGTACAACTGTGACTCTAAGTACAATAGGTAGAGCAAAGACTGCAACGTCCAGGTTCAGAAACAGCTTCTTCCCCAATTGAACTCAACTCAAACAAAACTCTGAACATTAATAGCCCATTATCTGTTTATTTGCACTTTATCAGTTTATGTATTCATGTGTGTATACATTTATATAATGGTATATGGACACACTGATCTGTTCTGTAGTCATGCCTACTATATTCTGTTGTGCTGAAGCAAAGTAAGAATTTCATTGTCCTATCTGGGACACATGACAATAAACTCTCTTGAATCTTGAAAGGGGAAAGATACAGTGCCGAATATAGTTCTCAGCATTGTAGCGCATCACTTCCAGAGACAATGTCCACATAGGAGATGTGGTGAATCAGACAATACTCTAGCTTATGGAAGGACTGTTGATAAGCCTGATAACACCTATTGTACACTGCAGATTTGCATGTAGCACTGTACACTGAGTTCATAAAAAGCAGACACTTGGGTGTAAATTCTGAGAAATCTAATACATCTAACATAAGGAAAATGTAAATGTAACCAGTGAGGAGATTGGATGGTGTTAGAAACTAGCAGTGATGTTGTATTGTTTTCAGTAGAATTATAGCTGGACTCCAGGTGGAATTTGTGTTCAGCAATTGTTCTGGGAACAGAAACACAAACACACGTTTGCCAGTTTTGATTGAGAAACTGCTATTGACAAGACTTCAGTACAAAGCCAGCACTCTCATTGGAGACTCCAACTTTTATAAATGCTACATATTGCCTCCAGGCTGGCACCCTTCAAAGCTAAGATTGATGAACGGACACTTTTGCTGCATACAACATAGGAATAGGACAAACAAAACCTGGACACTCTTCTATACTGACTCAGTGTACTATTGCTATACACTGGCACTGAATCTAAGATGTGCTTATGTGTATGAAAAAAATAATTTCACTGTACCTCGGTAACATGTGACAATAATGTACCATTGAACACAGATTGCTTGCCTCACTTCCAGGACTGCAAGTCACATGAAAAAGTGGCTGAGAATGCAAAGAATGCAAAATGCAGGTTCACTCAAGGGAAAATTAATATTGCTGGCTAAAAACAAATTGCTTCAATGATCGATGTGGTTTGAGAATGGCACATGAATGTGCAATTTTGGTGTTTAGAGATAGTAGTCATTCTCCGATATCTACGTACCATGTGGATTTGAAAATAACATTCTAATAGGCACGTCCAACTTAGGCAATTTTTTTGGGCAACTACAGGCGACTGCCGCAAAATGTTCAACATGATCGGCGGCAGTGGCGACAACGTTTGCTGTCGTAGGTTGTCGTACGTTGACAAAGGTGTTGTCATTGGTGCTGCCATAGGTCGTCGCCAGGTGTCATAGGTGAATTCCATTAAAACTACTCCCTGGCAGTCGCCTAAAGAGTCGCCTAAGTGGGGCAGGCCCATTCGTGTTACTATTCCAACATGTTTCACCAGACTCAAGACATAACCTAGACAATATTTTAGCATTGTCTTGGATGTGACACCTGTATCCAAGGTGCCTTCTCAATAGATCCAATGGCAGTACTCAAAGTCGAGAACTGAACCTCCACTTGTCGCCTATTCTTCAGCCAAGAGCAAATGGGAGATTGTCCTTTCCTATTTGTGGGACTGCCACGTGCAAGTTGCAGCCAGGATTACATCTCACAAGTATTTAATTGGCTGCAAAATATTCTGAATAAAAGACACCGTGTCAATGAATGCTGTTTCTCTTATATTCATCTTTGATGTTCCATAATTCATCCAACTTTTCCCCAAAACTAATTGCCTGCTATTCGACATTCTTCAGACACCAATAATCATCTTGTGCTCTTTTCTTGTAGAAACAAGGAATTGCAGATGCTGGTTTACACAAAACGACACAAAGTGTTGGATTAACTCAGCAGGTCAGGCAGCCACCTCTGGAGAACATGGATAGGTGATGTTTCTGGTCAGGACCTTTCTTCAGACCGACCCAATCCCCTCCCGAAACGTCACCGATCCATGTTCTCCAGAGATGCTGCCTGACCCACTGAGTTACTCCAGCACTTCATGTCTTTTTTTGCGAATCAGCATCTGCAATCCCTTGTTTGCACAGAACAGCTGACTGTTAGCTTTCAGGGAAAGATTGGATAGAAGTAATATACAAAAGGGTCTTGCAGCTGAATGAGATGCTTTCTTTATATCAGTCGGCAGTTATCTAGATATATTGTAGATGCCAATCTCCAGGAAAACTGGGAATTAGTAACACATGCACAAGGTCACAAACCAAGCCTGAGAATCAAACAGCTTGAAGATGTCTCCAGCAGCTGGGATACATTTTAGGATTGTAATTATTAAGTATGTAATCTCTCAGGATTGTGGATGACATTACATTATAAACACATCAGATGAAGCGCCAATTAAAATATCACGCTAACTCCATTATAAAAAGCCATGCCTTAAAATGACAAAATGAGCATTGGACAAGGGAGTGCCAATAGTTAATCTGGTAAATGGTAGAGTACATTTACAGAAAGCTATTAATATTTAACAGAAGAAAGTCGAGGCTGCTCAGAGCCAAGTCAGTTTTTAAAATAACAGTCATAAAATGCTGGAGTAAAACCCCTGTCCCACTGTACGGGTTCATTCCAAGAGTTCTTCTGAGTTTGACCTGATTCAAACTCGATTTATAGTAACGGCCGCTCTCGTGGACATTTTTCAACATGTTGAAAAATCTTCACGAGTCCCGAGGTTACCTGCCATTAGCAAGTCTTCCCGAGTACCTGCCGTTTGCGTTACGAGCCGTAAGAGACGTCCCCGAGCTCCGACGTACCCGCTACGTTCATTCTCCGTGCTTACCACGAGTTTGATTTTTTTTTAACTCGGAGGAGCTCTTGGAATGAACTCGTACCGTGGGACAGGGCTATGTCAGAATGTGTCGGAAGGAACTGCAGATGCTGGTTTATACTGAAGATAGACACAAAACAATAGTACTGCCTGCCTCGTGTACGCAGAGGAAATCTAAGGAACTAAATTAGTGCACTCCAGAGGATTTTGTATATCTGGAATATTGGAGGCTTTTCCTCCAAATTTTCATTGTGAACATTCTTGAGATGCACGGTAGATTCAAATCGAAGATAGACACAAAATGATGGAGTAAGTCAGCGGGACAGGCAGCATCTCTGGCGAGACGGAATGGGTGGCCTTTCGGGTCAAGACCCTTCTTCAGACTGAGAGTCATGGTGGAGTGAGTCTGGTGATGTGGAAGAGTAAGGTGTGAAAACAACAGATCAAAGCAGACATTGATAAGAAAATGTAGAATGGATCATTGTTAGGGGAAGGTGACAAAGGAGGCAGACAATCAGTAAAATTAATCAGAATGAAACTACTGAAATGAAATGAAAATTAATCAGAATGAAACTACTCGGAGAACGAGGATGGGGGGGGGGGGGGGAAGGAGGGACGGAGAGAGAGGGAAAGCAAGGATTACTTGAAGTTAGGGGAATCAATATTCATACCGCTGGGCTGTAAGCTGCCCAAGCGAATATGAGGTGCTGTCCCTCCAATTTGCGTTGGGCCTCACTCTGACAGTGGAGGAGGCCCAGGACAGAAAGGTCAGTGTGGGAATGGAAGGGGGAGTTAAAGTGTTTAGAAACCGGGAGATCACGTTGTCCGAGGCAGACTGAGTGGAGGTGTTCAGCGAAACGATCACCGAGCCTGCTCTTGGCCTGGCCGATATTTCGGAGTCCACAGCTGGAACTGCGGATATGGTAGAAGAGGTTGGAGAAAGTACAAGTGAACCTCACCTGAAAGGACTGTCGGGGGTCCTTGGACAGAGTCGAGGGAGGAGGTATAGGGACAGGTGTTGCATCTCCTGTGGTCGCAGGGGAAAATTCTTCAAAGTAGACATACCTTGAGGAGATTTTGTGGTGGAGCAGACAAAATGTGTAGGAAGGAACTGCAGATGTGGGTGTAAACCAGCATCTGCAGTTCCTTCCTACATAAATTCCAATGGGTTTTGGAGCAACAGCAAACACTGCTGTAGAAAGCGTGTTGAAAGTGATGAACCATTATCTTGTGCTGACAGATGAAGCATCTCGACGCAGCAGCAGAGTCCTCTACTTGGCAGTCTAAATGCTGAAAGATCCTTAAAGATTTGGCTCTGAAGGTAGAGTCCATGAGAAGAAATCCGGGTAACACAGTGGCCCGAGGAACTATGACCGGTGAAACACAACCCAATTTTTCACCTGCTTCAGAAGCAGAGGATGAGAGTTTGCAAAGAAACTGCCAGCTCTTGACTGGAAGTTCTATGACATCGGGGCAGCAGGATAACTGCTCACAGTGGAAAATACAGCACCACTAAAGTCCACTGAAAAGAGCAGAGGAAACAGAACTGATGACAATTGCAAGATCCTGGCAAGCCACGGCCAGGCTCACCAGCAGGCCAAGACTGTCCACCGCAGACAGAGGACCCGTGCCATAGACCCAAAACCACCTGCAAGGCCCGGCACGCCTGCCTAGAGTGGAAGGAGTCGGATGGAGGCCGGTCTGTGGGAGGCAGTACACTGCCTTGACAGTGGGGTGGGCCGCTGGAGGCCTTGCAACAGCTTGGGACTCGGCTGGACCGGGCGCTGCTCCAAGTGGCCGAGCGCCAGGACCGGATGCAACCTGCAGCGGTCGAGGACACCATGGCCACGCTTGGCTAGGCCGACCCAGCAATGCCGTCAGGTCAATGGGCCTTCATGGTCAGGCCAAGAACCCTGCGCTTACAACAAATGGGACTTGAAAATGGTGCCAAACTGGCGACTCTGTACACTGTCTCAGTGTACTACTACTGTACACTTGTACTGTATCTGAGATGCTTATCTAACATGTATGTAAGTGCTTATGTATGGTGATACTTGGACTGAACTGTATACAAAAATTAATTTCACTGTACATGTGAAATAAAGTACCTTGCAATACCAATTATTATAAATGCAAAATAACCCCAGAGAGTAGACGATAAGTTTGTGAAATGTATGTACATAAAATCAAACTCAGACATTTATATCAAAGCAACCATAGAATTTAATTGACAGAGGATTTACCCAATTGTCCCATCCTGCTTGGAACTTATGCTGTCACTATTTGCAACAATAAAATGAAAGCTGGCTGCAATGTCAGGTAGTTGGTGCAGGTTCGTCAGAGAACCATCTAACCAAGGGTCAAACGTACGATGCATTTGAAATATTATGCATGTATTTGAAATATTAATTTATACAGGGATAGAATAATGCCGACTTTTCCCAACATAGTTTACATCACTTAAAAGCAATATGTGGTGAATGGTTATATTAATGCATGTTACCCAATAGAAACTATTGACTGGTTCGAGGTGTGGAAACATCTATTTTAGTCACAAATTCATATATGGTGTCTACACTCAGAAACTACACATCTGTATTTAGGTCAGTCAACAGAAACCATCTATAAAGATTTGTACGCCATAGTTTCAATGTATTAGATACATAGATACATAGAAAATAGGTGCAGGAGTAGGCCATTCGGCCCTTCAATATGATCATGGCTGATCATCCAACTCAGTATCCCGTACCTGCCTTCTCTCCATACCCCCTGATCCCTTTAGCCACAAGGGCCACATCTAACTCCCTCTTAAATATAGCCAATGAACTGGCCTCAACTACCCTCTGTGGCAGAGAGTTCCAGAGATTCACCACTCTCTGTGTGAAAAAGTTTTTTCTCATCTCGGTCTTAAAGGATTTCCCCCTTATCCTTAAGCTGTGACCCCTTGTCCTGGACTTCCCCAACATCGGGAACAATCTTCCTGCATCTAGCCTGTCCAACCCCATAAGAATTTTGTACGTTTCTATAAGATCCCCTCTCAATCTCCTAAATTCTAGCAAGTATAAGCCAAGTCTATCCAGTCTTTCTTCATATGAAAGACCTGACATCCCAGGAATCAGTCTGGTGAACCTTCTCTGCACTCCCTCTATGGCTATAATGTCCTATTGTAGCAGTAATTGTACAAACCCAAGGCAAATGTATACATGTTAACCAGAAACAGCGAGCAGAATGAGCCATATGTGTTGTGTCCTTGAATTAGCGATGTGACTGGTACAGCTTATGGTCACAACACTGACATTATGAAACAGCCAACAACGAGGAATTCAGAGACCAGAGATACGTAAAGGACAATCACAGTGAATGAATGCAAACGCCATGATGGTAGGGCAATGCTACGATGAATTTGTTACCTCAGTGGAAGTAGCAAATGAAAATATAACAAAATATATTATATAAGAAAATATAACCAATTCCGTCACACCTGTCAAGGTGTACGGGATATAGATCAGCTACAAAAATGGGCGGAGAAATGGCAGATAGAGATTAATCTGAGCAAGTGTGAGGTGTTGCACTTTGGCTGGTAAAATGCAAGGGGAAAATATACAATTAATGGCATGACCCTTAACAGCATTGATGCGCAGGGGGATCTTGGGGTCCATCTCCATCGGGTGGCGCCACCGCAGTGGCTACCTCGCCAGCAGCTCGTCAGTCCTTTCGCCTTTTTTGTTATTTTTAGTGCGTCTAAATATATCTTTTAATGTTTCTCAGTATGTCTTATGTGGGGGGTGGTGGGGGGGGAAATAGGGGGAAACCGTTTTTCAGTCACTTACCTGGACGGAGAAGCGTCTTTTCTCCATGTCGCATCTTCGCCCCCTCCGCGGCCTACCAATTGGATTGGGATGGCCTTCCCGACCGGAGACCGGCCCAGATCCCAGAGCCTCAGCAGCAGGCGCAGCGCGGAATTACCATCTCGGTCTGAGATCCTGTCGAGGATCGACAGTGTTGGAGCTCCGTCCAGCGGGGCCTGCTGACTTTAACACCGTGGAGCTGTGGTCTGCAGAGCTTCTAGCCGTAGCGGCGACTGCGGAGGGTTCAAGGCCCCGAACACGGGTGAACAAAGAGGAAGATGAATGAACTTTATTGCCTTCCATCACAGTGAGAAATGTTGATTCCACTGTGGTGGATGTTTATGTTAAATTCCATTGTGTATTGTGTTCTTTTTATTCGTATGGGGGGGTCAGTGGCCAAGCCAAAGAGCTTGACATATAAGTGCAGGAAACCAGACGTGTTTCCCTGGACTGGGCTGTGATTCTGATATCCAGGTTATATAACACAGGCAGAGTTATATCTCTGGATACCGCTCTTCATTGGGGCCACTGTATTATCCACCTCGTGGAGTTGGATGAAGTCGGGGTCAGCCCATAGAAGCTGGTAATTAAACTCAACTGTGCTAAACGCACTGTGCTGGACTTTTAGTCAACCAGCCAAACAGCTACTTTGATTACATTTACACAGACATCTGTGGACTAGACATGTTTGCCCCAGTGACTGGCGAGAATATCAACACATTGTTATTTGGCCAGGGAGGATGGAAAAAAAGACATGGAAAAAAAATACACACACATTAACATTAAAAGCATAACGCACGTACGTCTGCAAATATCAGTGCTCAATTAAACAAGAGACCCCATCAGCATGGATTTTCCATGGCCTTGTATAAAAATTATTTCCCTCATTGCAGCTAGGTACATGAAAATCTATCCATCATTGGACACAGCAATATCCATTTTACAGAGCGCTGTTCACACTTGGACCTGGGCCCAGATGTAGTCATTGTGCAGCTGTGTAATATATCTCTCCAAGTCTGCACTTCATGTTGACTGCATATTTCACATGTGATTCACATTACTTTATATACTTGCACACAAGATCAAAAATAGTCAGCGCGTGGAGGTTGAAAGTGGGGAAAGAACCACGATGAACACAAAATACTGCAATTCCCTGCCTGTTACCTGCCACTCTCCCGTTGCCCATCTTAAGGCACACATACTTAATCCATAATAGCAGAGTGTGGAGCCGTAAGAAAAAAGGGCAAAGATTTGCACATGGCGTGTTAGAAACTGTTCAAATATTTACCTGCTTCCCATCACTCAGCTGATGACGCTTCCACCCTAGTTTGAAGGTCATGGGTCTTTACTGCTGTTGCCAGATATTTGACCAGGGAACTCTTGCTCGGCAGGACTCAAGGTGGCGCAGCAGTAGTGTTGCTGCCTTACATGTTTGTATGTTCTCCCTGTAACCACAAAGGTTTTCTCCGGGTGCTCCGGTTTCCTCACACACTCCAAAGATGTACAGGTTTGTCGGTTAATAGACGTCTGTAAATTGTAAATTTTCCCTAGTGTGTAGGATAGTACAAATGGGCGGGGTGATTGCTGGTCGGTGCAGACCCGGTGGTCCAAAGGGCCTGTTGCCACACAGTATTTCTAAAGTCTAAAGACAGTGTAGTGCAGTGCTGAGGGACTTGGTCTGCCATCGTTCGGATGCATTGTTAAACCAAGGTCATATCAAGATCCAATGGAGCATGTATGCCATTCATTGCGACGTTTCTGTCACTTCACCTGATGTCTGAGGTTCTGCCAGCCATATTTAATGGATGCCTCTGGAGTCCAAATAAGCAGCTTGTAAGTCTGCTTGTCACGTCTTGGAGAACATGCAGGTGCACTGCCTTAGGGCAGATGTTCAGGAAACTCGCACCCACCTACATTGTACTCTTTATCATCACAGGTTGAAGCTTAAGGCTGACAGGCATTCTTGGATGATCCGTGGGAGGCGTCTTTATCAACTGCACACCTTCGGGCAGCCAGGAGGGAGCAGCAGCAGATCCCAAGCTCCTAACCCCCTGTCCCACTTACGTGTCCTTGGCACGCTAATTATGCGACCTCGTCATCGCGTTGAGGCGCACGGGTATCGTGGGACCGCAATACACCTGCGCACGTAATCACGCCGGAGGCGCGCGAAGATTTCGGTTCCGTACAAAATCCCGGAGCGCCGCGCGATACCGCGCACAACTCCATACCCTTCCGCGCTTCTCCATGCCACCGTCCCGCGCGGCCCACACGATACCCATGCGCCTCAACGAGGTCGCGTAATTAGCGTGCCAAGGACACGTAAGTGGGACAGGGGCTTTACTGATCAGCTTCACTGTTGCTACGGTTGAAATATTTAGTGTGTGTGTGTGTGTGTGTCTGTCTCCCTGTGTGTGTGTGTGTGTGTGTGTGTGTGTGTGTCTGTCTCCCTGTGTGTGTGTGTGTGTGTGTGTGTGTGTGTGTGTGTGTGTGTGTGTGTGTGTGTGTGTGTGTGTGTGTGTGTGTGTGCACGTGTGCGCGTGTGTGTGTGTGTGTGCACACTTTGCTTATCACCAGATCCATTAACACGGTAGTGAAGGGGCCAAAGGCAAAACTGAAGGCAGCAGCAGTAACTTTTGCAACCACTGGTCCAGTCACGGGGCACCGGCTTCAGTTTGGGAGACAAAGTGCTGGAATAACGCAGTGCATCACACATCTCTGGAGGACATGCATAGGTGATGTATCGGCTTAGGATCCTTCTTGCAAACATTTCTCGTGTCTCCTTGGGCATTGACAGCCTGATATGTTAGAGACGATCATTTGCTATTTCCTACCCAGCTGATCAACATCCTGCTGTCATTTTTGATAACCATCTTTGCTATCTATGTGATAGCTTCACTATATTTAGTGTCATCTGCAAACTTACTAATCACACCTTGTACATTCTCATCTAAATCACTGATATAAATCACAAACGGGCCCAGCACCAGTCCTTGAGGCACACCACTAGTCACAGGCTTACAGGATAAAAAACAACCTTCCACCATCACCCTGTTTCCTTCCATGAAGCCAATTCTCTTTCCAGTCGGTGGGCTCTCCGTGGATCCCATGCGTTCCAACCTTACAGAGCCGAGAACTGTTCTGTGTGTTGCAGACCAGATCCACACAGGGCAAAACATTGCACTGATGGCGTGCTTATGTTGACAGTAGAAGCCTTTAACTTTGTGTGTAGGAAAGAACTGCAGATGCTGGTTTAAATCGAAGATAGACACAAAATGCTGGAGTAACTTAGCGGGACAGGCAGCATCTCTGGAGAGAAGGAACGGGTGACGTTTCTGGTCGAGACCTCTAGAGAAGTTACAACTAGCATTTGCAGTAGCTTCCTACTGTGCTTACATTCATTGCACCACCTCAGAGAGCCAATGGGCATGCTGTTGAATATTATCACAGTGACAAGGCCTGCCTTGCAGCAATCTTTCGATATGCATGGTGTCAGGCCACATTATGCACTCACTGCTTTAGCGCAAGGTTTGATGCCACTATATGTTGAAGTGAGATTGTTACCGCAGGCAAAAGTGACACCTTTGGTTTAATTGTATGTGTAGATTCCCATGCATTTGCATTGCATCAGGAATATTGTATGCAAGATATACAGCTTGAAGCATATCTTCATGAAGAGTTTTTTTTACCAATAGAATCAACATTCCTATGTCCCAGCATCCCTTCCATGGACTTCATCCACACTTCACGCCGTCTCGCAAGGCTGGCAACATAATCAAGCACGAGTCTCAGACCGGACGCACCGTCTTGTCCCCTCTCCCATCAAGCAAGACGTGCAGAGGTTTGAAAACGCACCACTCCAGATTCAGGGACAGTGTCTACCCAGCTGTTATCAGGCAACTGAACCATCCTTTCATCAGCTAGAGTGCGGTCCTTCCATCAATCCCATTGCAGGCTTTTGATCTATGTTTAATCGGACTTTATGTCGCACTAAATGTTGTACCCGTAATCTGTACACTGTGTGCGGTTTGATTGTCATCATGTATAGTCTAATGCTATTCACTGTACCTCGGTACATGTGACAATAATAAGCTAAACTAAACAGAGCGTGGAGTGGAGAAAGTAGGTAATGTCTCCTGTGAATTAGGTGATTGGATGAGTGTTTTCTAAGTAGTTGTAGCATTTAGAAATGATTTCTGCAAGGCCAGTTTCTTTCCACTTGCTCTCCCATTTTAGTTTCAACAATAACTCATTGGAATGGTGTAAGTAGCATGGCTGGCTGGTATTGTGGAAGGGGTGCCTTTTCATTATTCACAAGATGTGAATGTCACGCGAGTGGCTAAGGTTTTTTTTTCTCAGGCCCAATTGCTTCCCACACTGAGTGGCTTGCTGACCCATTTCAGAGTCAGGCCCACTTTCTGGATCAGGAGTCACATACAGATCAGGGGATAGGTTGGCAAAGTTCCTTCCCTCAGGACATTAGTGTTCTTTTTATGACAATCGGAAAGTTTTGTGGTTACAACTTTGATTACAAATTTATTTAATTGCTTGTAGTAAAATTCCTCAGTTGCCTTGCTGTGACTGAATCTCCCGAGTCCAGATAAGTTTCCCATTTCTGTAGATACCATGGCAGTAACTTATCCATTATACTTACAAGGAAGGCAATTGGCAACTAGCATTCCCCAGTCTTATGTGATTAGTCTAGCATCTTGAAATCTGGAATATTAGTCTGCAGATATCAATTTAACTCCTACCATAGGCAATTCAATAAATCTGAAATTAAATTTCTAGCATATATAATGCTCGCAAAGAAATGACCAGATTAACACTTTATTGAACCTGTAGTATTTTGATTAGGGTGGTCCTCTAGTGGCCATCTGCTGGTGGCTCGATATCTGGTGTCATTTGTAAGCAACAGAACCTGGTTTACTGTTGTACAATGCTTGATTAAATCTCAAGATGGTGGTGGCAACGGACGGTAGGAATAATTGATACCAGTGAGCGGGCTGGGGGCTCACCTCCCATGCCCTCGAAGGTGCTCGGAGATACTCTGGGTGGCTAGGGAAAACGCCCGGGACACAGAGGCTGAACAATGGCCGGTGGCAAGGAATGGTCCATTTGCGGGCCAATGTCGAAGAGGCATCAGAGAGGTTGAGTTGGTGCAGAGAGGTTGAGGGACGCTGGAAGCCCCGCAGCCGCCTGGGGCTTGATTGGATCACTCGCCGCTACAAGAGGCCGATCAGACGCGGCCTGCAGTGGCAGAACAGCGGTGGAGGACATCGACACATCCCCAGGCCAGGCCAGGCCGACCCCTGCATTTCCGACCCAGTGCTATCGCCAGGACAACGGGCCTTTATGGACAAGTTAAAACTATTTTCAAAAGATTTTGGGCTAGAATGGTACCATTGTCGCCTGGAACCTGACGGCTCAAGTATGGACTCAGTGTTGTCTGCTGTCTTCTGCTTCGTATGACTGTGCCTAATGTACAGCAGGGATGTCACTGAACTGTATGCAAAAAAGAATATCACAGTACACATGACAATAAAGTATGCTGTCCATGATAATTTGCTGTGATATAGTGACTTAAAAAGATACGGAAAATGTTTCAGCTCCTATTAACGAGAAAATAATCAAAGACAGAAAGGGGGAAGGAATAGTTGTGGCCACAAAGTCAGATAGCAGGCAGCTTCAGAGAGAGGGCGTGTCAGGAAAGCCCTCCCAGGTAGATTATCAAGAGAATGAACATTCTTTTGCATATACACACAAAACGTTCGAGTAACTCAGCGGTTCAGACAGCATCTCAAGGGAAAAGAAATAGGTGACGTTTCGGATCGAGACCCTTCTTCAGACCTGAAGAAGGGTTTCAATCCGATACATCATCTATTCCTTTTTGAATCTGTATAAGGGTCCCAATCTGAATCGTCACCTATTCCTTTTCTCCAGAAATGCTGCCTGACCCACTGAGTTACTCCAGCTTTTTGTGTCTATCTTCAATTTAAACCAGCATCTGCAGTTCCTTCCCGCACATTATTTTTCATATTTTCCTCAGAATATTTAAAATCTTGCAACTTCTGGCAACGAGCCTGGATCTAATCCTCAGAGGAGTATTTTCAGGGAGGAGGGATTTCTTTCCATATTTTATCAGCTCTATAAAAGCTTTCACAGTCTGCTACAGAACATCTTAAGTAACAAAACGCACAACTAACCAAGTGCTATCCAATTAAAAACTGCTCCACTGCTTATACACTGCAGTCCCAAATAACCAGAATAAACTCAAATAATACATGCTCAGTTTGCACTACCCTACAAGCCTGGGTTTTGTTTCAAAGCATCTCTCGAAACAAAACATAGTTGTTCCCTCAATCTAAGTCCCAGGGTGATCTGCATTGTTCCATTAATGTCACGATACATAATGAATGAATAACAGAGCCACATTGGATATTGCGATTTGACTCTCACTCAGAGAAATGCCTGCTACTGACTACTGCAGTGGGGTTGGGTCTAGAGTTTCAGAGAAGCTGCTTGGCACAGAGTAACATTGAGAGAGTTGTGGACTCAGTCAGCCCCGTCCACCACAGCAGCTCCTCATGGACAACACTCAGACAGTTGTGGACTCAACCCCGGCCACCACGGCCAACATACAGAGAGTTGTCGACAGCCTAGTCCACCATAGCAGCAATGAGGACTTTCTCAGGGCCAACATACAGAGAGTTGTGGACTCAGCCACGTCCTCACAGCCAACATTTCTGGCTCTGGCAGCATCCCAGTGAATCTCCTCAGGATCGCTGGTGCGACCACATTCTTTATGTCTTGCGATGAGAATTGCAGATTCTCATTAACAAAAGCCAATTGCTTCATTGACCTTAATTTATTGCTGTTCTGCAATAATCTATCAAGTGTGTTTAAAATTAACTTTTGTCTGTTAAAAAGACCTGCCTTTTCACATAATTCTTCAGACCATATTTGCAATGTCGTTATAGTGCAGAAAATATAGTGCCAAACCTGAACCTCAAAAGTAGTACTATTTTTTAAACAAAATGAGATTCAGACAAACAAGCATTCCAACCACTTAAATGGCATAGTGACGATTGGTGATAAAACATTATTGGACATTATGCACAAGGGAACAGTTAATATCTTCGGTAAACAATGTCTCAGTGCATGACCTGCTAACCTGATTGATGAAAGTCTCAAGGGGGGCTTTCAGGGCTGCTGCCCTTCCACTCCTGACTTTCCATGCTTAGCAAAGTCAAACTGCAAGCCCTCTAAACAGCACAGAGCAGAGATGCTCACTGAAAAGTGAATTGCACAGTTTACTGAAGTTATGAAGGTAGAACATGTAATTAGGAGAGGTAACAGAGTATTATAGATTAGTGTGAGGAAACCTGAATAGAATAGTAGAAAGGTAATGTTTCAATAACAAAGGGCATTGATGAGGGGACATCTGCATCATCCAGTAGTTTGTCTCATTATTTAAGGATGGTGATGCATTTGCAGTTGAGATAAGATTTACTGGACTAATAACCCGGATGGGTGGCTTTGCTTATGAGGATAGGTTGGACAACCAAGACTTGTGCCCACTGGAGCTAAAGGGGCTGTCCCACTGTACGAGCTAATTCAAAAGCTCTCCCGAGTTAAAAAAAAAAATCAAACTCGTGGTAAGCACGTAGAATGTACGTAGCGGGTACGTCGGAGCTCGGGACGTCTCTTAGCGGCTCGTAACGCTAACGGCAGGTACTCGAGAAACGTGGTAAGCTCGTGAAGACTCGTGAAGATTTTTCAACATGTTGAAAAATGTCCACGAGAGCCCCGAGTACCTATGAGCGGCCATTACCGTAAATCTCCGAGTTCAAATCAGGGCAAACTCGGGAGAACTCTTGAATTAGCTCGTACAGTGGGACAGCCCCTTAAGAAGGTAAGAGGCAACAACTGTAATTCATGATCCTGAATCAACTGGTAAAGTTAATTTTGGTTGTAAAACCTTACCAAGAAAAGTTAGTGCAAGATGTGTCAAAAAGTATTCTACTTGCTGCAAACTTTCATCCACTTTATAAGTCAGACAGTCCATTCAGTTCCTAATATTCACTACATTGTGACAGACCTATTCTTTGCACTAGCAGGTTCAAAGTTGTTTGAAGTTTTTAAATAGGTGGCAGTCTTGTTTACGAAAATTCAAAAGATCAAGTTCCACTCCAGGTCTAGAGGGGATCTTTAAAAATAATTGGAAAGATTGCAAATGGGAATTTATTTTTAAATATGAAAAATGTTTACTTACCATGCCATTTTAGGTGCATCTGTCTTTCCTAAGTTTAAGTGGATTACTTCTTTAAAAAATCAGATGTGTGATGAAAGATAAATAGCTGAATAGACGAGGGCATCCATGATATAGCAATACAGCACAGAAACAAGCCCTTCGGCCCACCTTATCCATACAGACCAAGTTGGGACCATCAATGCAAAACCTCACCCAGCCTTGAATAGCTTCCCCATATGCTTACTTCCCGATCAAATCCACAGCTAGAGATCAGGATGTGCCTTCATCAATCCAATCACCTCCTCACACCACCACCATCTCACCCTAGCCATCACCTCATTACTCCTGCGCTTCCCAACCCATGGGAATCAAGATAATTTGTTCTATATCAGCCATAAAGTTCAAGCAATTCCTGATTTGAATCAATCAATCAATCAGATTTATTCATCACATACACAATCAAAAAAGAACACACAATACACAATCAAATTTAACACAAACATCCACCACAACATTCTTCACTGTGGTGGAAGGCACAAAGTACAGTCAGTCCTCCTCCATTGTTCCCCCGTGGTCGGGGCCATAAACCTCCGCAGTCGCCGCTGCAGGCTGCCAGATGTACAGGCCCTCTCTTCTGGAAGGTTCGTCCCGAATCGGCGCTTCCCTACCGGAGACCGCGGCTTCAGGATGTTGTAGGCCGCAGGCCAGCGGTCGGAGCTCTTCTCCAGGGATCCCCGGCGAGGGATCCCGCTCCGGATGGTAAGTAAGTCCCCGGCGCGCCCGCGGCTTGAAGCTCCGCAGACCGCGGCCTCAAGATGTTGTAGGCCGCGGGCCGGCGGTCAGAGCTCTTCTCCACCGGGGATCCCCAACGAGGGATCCCACGCTCCGGCCGCCGCGCCCGCGGCTAGAAGCGGCTTCAGGCTGAACAGTCCGCGGGCCAGTGATCGGAAAACGTCCACGCTCACTGCTGAAGCTCCGGGCCCGACTCCGGGAAAGGCCGCACCAATCCTTGGTGTTAGGCCGCGAGGGAGGCGACATGGAAAAAGTCGCCTCTCCGTGGAGGAGGCGACCGAAAGCGGTTTCCCCCTTACAACCCCCCACACAAGACACACCGAGAGACATTAAAACACACATTTAGACATACTAAAAAAAACAAAAAAAGTAGAAATGACTAACACGCAGCTGGCAGGGCAGCCGTCTCGCCGCGCCCCCACCGACCAACACTTTATAACCTTGAGCACCTGAAATAGCATCCTACCCTCCATTGAAGCATGCAAACCATTAGCACTTCAGGCTCTCCAAGAGCTCAGGGATGACCGCACTTTTGCGGTTGCAGCACCTAGACTGTGGAACAGCATCCCTCTCATCAGAACTGCCTCCTCCATCGACTCCTTTAAGTCGAGGCTCAAAACCTATTTCTACTCCCGAGCGTTTGTGAGTCCCTCTGAGGGGGCGCTGTAAACAGTTTATGTATGTATTGTTAGGTCTGTGTACCATTGTATGTAGCACATTAGTACCTGCACTGATGTACAGCACTTTGGTCAACGAGAGTTGTTTTTAAATGTGCTTTACAAATAAAATTGACTGACTGATTGATGTAACCCTACAATTTCTAACCTGTTTAGAAATTAGTAACTGAGCATGTAAATCGGCCTGAGGTCTTTGTAAACACGTTCGGAACATTGTTGAAATATACAAATCGCAGAAATATTAATCATTCCCACACTTAGCAGATTCAAGGAGCTACAGATGCTGGTTTACAACAAAAGACACAAATCGCTGGAGCGTGATCTCCAGAGATGCTGCCTGACCTGTTGGATTACTCTAGCACTATTGTGTCTTTTTGCCAGATTCAGCAGTTTTGACTGAATATTGCTGAGGTTTCAGAAAAACGTAAAAGACACATTGGGCAAATTCTTTAATCAAAAAGAAATAGTACTTGAAAACTAAATTCCTTTCCCATCAAACTGAATAAAACGTTTGTTCGTTCACACAATAGGTGCTGGTAAATAACAGAAATCAGACTTCAAGTCATCTGTGGAATGTAATGATGGGTCTGTTATTTTTGTCCAAAATTAACAAAGCTCCATGAAGTGGCTAGTGAAATAGAAATGGAATTTTAAAGTATTATTCATTAATTATGTTTGGTAATTAGATCGGGCACTTCCTTTCAGATGATTTTTCTAAATGTCCTAATCTAGGAAATGGAAATAAATAAATCAAGGCGGGGGAATTGAGAAGTGGAACAACACACCAGGTCTGAAATCAAAGCAGCAAATGTTGGATACACACTCTGCGGTCAGGCCGTATGCGTGGAAAGTGAAACAGGGCTGACGAGTCAGGTCGTGGACCTTGAAAGAGAATACCGTCAGACAGAGCAAAACACTGGCCCCTTTCTCTGAATCCTACCAAACGATATTTGTCACCATGTATTGGCATCATAATGCAGATGGAGCGACCACTAACAAACCTCTCAGAGGACTGGTGCAGGGTGTTTGAGCTACATGGAGCAATCAGACATATCTTGTTAATACAGATTACAAGGAAAAGCCTGGGGACTAAACACTGCTGACTGATCTTACATCTGTGGCAGGTAAGTTATTGGACGGGTTCCCAGGAGACGGGATCTACATGAATTTGGAAAGGCAAGCACGGGTTAGGGATGGTGACCATGGCCTTGTTTTGACAGATTCGGCTTGAGTCACTGAATTCTTCCAGCAGCTTAATTTGTATTCAGATTTCAACAACTCCATCCTGGCTTCTATTTTGTTAATTAGTTAGCTCACAAATTAATTCACTGATTTCACGCCTCCTCACCCCTACGGATTGCTAAAATCAGGCTGCTACAATTGGAGAACGCTGCTGCTGCTGCAAATGTAATTGTCGCTTCTGTGTTCAGCTGTGATATTTCACAAAATACATTTTACAAGAGGGGTGATTTGCAGGGTCTAATACACTTCTCATACACAAGCATCTAATCTAGCCACGGGTTACATCCAAATGCAACTACATGGGTGAGAAAATTATTGTTACAGCGTTTACCTTGAGAATACTGGGTTCCCATCAATGAAGTAACTAAAATATCACATTACTACCACTGGGTGTGAATCTACCAGTCAGATGACCGCTCTACAAACACACCACAAAGCCAGCGTTCGAGGTGTGGGTGTACATCATCTTGTTTTGATAAATAATATTTTGTAACTCTAACTTTCTCATTCAGATCTCATTCAGAAGCATTCAGATCCAATTTGAAGGGAGACTGGTTTGCTTGACCATTCTCAGCAGTAACCGTAATTCCATTTCATATCACCGGGTCTCCATTAAGAACATTTACTTATCAAACCAGTTAGATGGCACAACAGGTAGATATATCTGAACAAAAAAATGTGATATTTATCTAAGTAGATAGGTGATTAAAATCATGAGTTGTCTTGGACACTGGCTGGGGACGCTGCTGGCTCCAGGCCCGGCTCATATCTGACAGTTCTCTGCGGATCTGAGCTGTGATGCAGGGCTGGACAACCTTGGGCCATTGACCCTGCTGGCGACCATGTGGTCAAGCCCTCCCCAGGGACACGGCAGGGTTCCGTGCCAGAGAACCTGTCACCTGAACAGTCCACGAGTCGGGAATGCAGCTGTCCCAGTCGGAAGAAGATGCCTACCGCCCCACAGCGGCCGGCAAACGCACCCTGCCAATCTCATGAGGTCATAAGGTTTAGGAGTAGAATTAGGCCATTCGGCCCATCAAGTCTACTCCGTCATTCAATCACGGCAGATCCATCTCTCCCTCCTAACCCCATTCTCCTGCCTTCTCCCCATAACTTCTGACACCCGTACTAATCAAGAATCTATCTATCTCTGCCTTAAAAATATCCACTGACGGCCTCCACAGCCTTCTGTGGCAAAGAATTCCACATATTACCATGTTACTACCCCCAGGAGGACAAGAAACTCCTCCCTGTGTAATTTGTTCCCACAGTTGGACATTCTTCGGTCTTGAAATTCACTGATCCTTCATCATTACTTGGCCCAAACTTTTAGAGTTCTCCACAAATCGCCACCATGGGCGTAACGTAGCACAGTGATTGCAGAGGTTCAGGAAGGTACCTCACCATCACTTGTCCTCAGATGGCAATCAGAGATGGACACACCGGTAACATCAACACTTGTGTGTGTGCAAAAATAGATTGCAAATATTTCTATTATTATCTTCCAAATTGTCAACGGTGGAAGATGAT
Organism: Malacoraja senta; assembly: GCA_038087875.1. Lineage (NCBI taxonomy): Eukaryota > Metazoa > Chordata > Chondrichthyes > Rajiformes > Rajidae > Malacoraja > Malacoraja senta. The sequence continues at coordinate 140,623 of JAXLNO010004112.1, read as the reverse complement.
TGTATAGTAACAAACCAATCCTAACAATCTGGAAGGATAGTGTCCAACTCTGGAAATGCAAAAGTCTTACAGTCTAAGGTAGACACAAAATGCTGAAGTCTTACAGTCTATTTCAATTGCAATCAATAACAAACTGTTAATCGTTCCTGCTCCCCTGAAACCCTTCCCTTTGTACTTAGATACAGTTCCTTGGCACCCACGCAAACCATTTTATCAAATCTAAGTCTCTAAATGAGTGGGAATATTTATTCAGTTCAAATGTTGGACCTGTCTCACAGCCCCCAATTTCGGGAAATTGGGGATGTAATCTGGAAGCGGCACAATCCCTGTGTATCCTGAAATTCATCTGATATACATGATGAGCGTTTAATAGGATATATATTATATTTAAATGAATTAACAGAATATAACAGAATCCAAAAGCAAATGCAATACATGGCCATGACAATCATCATTCGACAACAGAGACATAAATAAGAGGAGCATGGTACTGGTTTCATAAAACTTCTTGCACTGATAAGAGTTGGGAGATTTTGCAATGGTTATGAAAGAGACATCAAACTTTAGAAATGATGCATGATAAATATTATGTGCTTCTACATGCTGGTATTTATTTAGCAGAACACACTACAGAGATAGAATGCTAATTTAATGGTGAAAACATAATGCAGTAAATTGTAAAATTACATGCAGTAAGCAAATCAAGAATTAATTTCCTGTTGCTCTTTGTTTTATTTGTAACAGGACTTGGGCTCCGGCAAGGATATTAATGAGGCTCTCACATGAGCTTTATGGCCAGGAAGATGATAAAAATATATGGCCAGGAAGATGATAAAAATATAGCCCACATAAACAGGAATCAATTTGCAGCCGTGTTTGAGGTAGTACATTGCAGTACATCTAAAAAAATGATTAGCCACTTCCGTAAATGCTAGAACATTCAATTATCTAAAGGACTATTTGGCAAAACCCCAACTCAAGGACTGTTGCACATACATAAACCTGGCATCTCTAACTGGCAATCGTCACTTTTGAGGTCACAGTTGAAAAGTTGCAGGGACACATTCAGAAATTGAAATTAAAACATCAAGGTGAATGTCAATTACTGTGCGACTTCACCACAGCATGAAGCTGCATTTCAGTAAGGCTTTAAAAAAAAACGTTCAAGATTTAAAGTCTTCACCACGTGGGTTTTCTCCTGATGCTCTGGTTTCCTCCCACAATGCAAGTAGTATAGGTTTGTAGGTTAATTGGCTTCTGTAAATTGTCCCTAGTGTGTAGGATAGAGCAGAGTACGGTGATCGCTGGTCGGTGTGCACCAGTGATCCCCGCACGCTAATCCTACATACACTAGGGACAATTTTACCAAGCCAATTAACCTACAAATCTGTACGTCTTTGGAGTGTAGGAGGAAACTGGAGATCTCGGAGAAAACCAACGCAGGCCACCGGGAAAACATACAAACTCGTACAGACAAGCATCCCAAGTCAGGATCGAATCCAGGTCTCTGGCGCTGTAAAGGGCCTGTCCCACTTTCCCGAGTTATTCACGAATTCTCCCGAGTTTCAAACTCGCAGAATGTTCGTAACGAGTCCGTAGTAGTCCGTGGATATATCGTAGTGGCTCGTTATGCCAGCCGTAGGTACTCGGGGCATCAGGTAAGTCAAGACATTTTTTCAGCATGTTGAAAAATGTCCACGAGTTTTAAAAAATAGCCCCGGGTACCTACGGCTGGTATAACGAGCCGCTACGATATATCCATGGACTCTTACGGCCTCCTACGGACTCGTTACGAACATTCTGCGAGTTTGAAAACTCGGGAGAATTCGTGAATAACTCAGGAGAATTCGTGAATAACTCGGGAAAGTGGGACAGGCTCTTAAGGCTGCAACTCTACCGCTGCGTCACCATGCCTCCCTTAGTGGTAACGATTGCAAAACCATTGGGCAACTGGTCTTCCTCAGACAGTAGTGGGGGGTCTGCAGGCTGTTTAAAACAGAACATATAATCTACTTTCAATTAAAAAGCTGTACTCTGAGATGTAGAAAATACACAAAGTATTCAAAATACATCAGCAAATTGACATTACCCAGTTTGTAATTCACTTTTGGCATTTTTTTTTAATACATTTCTATTTATTCTAACAATCTCCTACCTACAATGTGTAGACCAATTTGAAGGTGTGGGATTGTGGAGATCCTGGCCCCTTCATGTTTGTTAAAGCAGATGTGAGAACTTTGCAAGAGTAAAGGAACGGAGATGTTTTGCTGTAAGTCCATGAAAGAGTACTGGCTGTTGGCAGGCCGATCAACACAAGGGTACGTGGTGCCTGATTGTGATTTGACCTTATCCAATATTCACATCTGATTTTCATCACACATAGCACTGGGCAGAGATCACAAATGCATAGGATTCTTCCTCTGCTCCTGAGAAATAACCTAAAATAAATCACTAACTTCAGCACATATTCAGCTGAATAAACTAGGCTCAGACTCGTCGAGTGATCTCTTGCCTGTACCACATAGCCATGCAAGTCTGACATAATAAATGGGCAGGGTGTTATCAGACCCGTTAAAGATATCCCTCAGGAGAATGAACGTAGATTGGAACAGAGCAAATGCAATCGACTATTTAAGAAAGGAGGGGGAGATAAAACAGAGTGCCCGAGGCCAGAGAGCCCTGGACCAGAATGAGTGTGAATTTATTAAAAGAAAATCACATTTGACAACCCTGTAAGTGATTTTTTGAGTTGCAATTCGGAGAAAAGCCAGGGCGAACCAGCCAATATGATCTTCGACTTGTGTTGCCGATCGATAAGGTGCCACACAGAGATCGTTAAACAATATCAAAGCAGCTGAGACTGAGGTAGTACGCTGAGGCTCACTGGAGCTTGGTCAATAGAAACAGAAAGTAGGAACAGGTCATTCAAAAGGCCAGGAGTATAGGGACATTGCGAGGGCCCACCTTCTCACACCACATCAATGACTTGGATCCATCAGGGAGATCAGGGCAGATGTGGTCTCACCTGGAGGCGTGTATAATTGGAGGAAAAAGGTCTTCACATTTGAACGCAAATCCTCTCACAGCAACGTTTGCCGGTGATGCAAAGATAGGTGGCAGTATGGGTGTGAGCAGTGTGTGAAGAGGCTTTGGGGAATGGAGGTAGGTTATGTGAATGGGTAAGAACATGGTAAATGGAACACTGTGAGGGGAAATGTCAGAAAGAGTATTTTTAAATTGTAAGAGAGTGAAAGGTGTTGATGGTATGAGTCCTGGTGTACTTGCACACTGACAACTGTTATTAAGTCTGCTCATTAAACCATAATGAGGAAGACCTATGGTCTGTTGGCCTTCACTGCAAAAGGACTCAAGTACACATTCATCTATTTATTTATTTATGTATTTATTTATTTATGTGCTATTACTTTTTTTTGAAGTGTGGAAACAGGCCTAACTTGCCCACACCGGCCAACAATGTCCCAGCTACCTTAGTCCCACTTGCCTGTGCTTGGTCCATATCCCTCCAAACCTGTCCTGTCCATCTACCTGTCTAACTGTTTCTTAAACGATGGGAAAGGCCCAGCCTCAACTACCTCCTCTGGCAGCTTGTTCCATGCACCCACCACCCTTTGTGTGAAAAAGTTACCCCTCAGATTCCTATTCATTCTTTTCCCTTCACCTTGAACCTATGTCCTCTGGTCCTCGATTCCCCTACTCTGGGCAAAATACTCTGTGCATCTACCCGATCTATTCCTCTCATGATTTTGTATACCTCTATAAGATCTCCCCACATCCTCCTGCGCTCCATGGAATAGAGACCCAGCCTACTCAACCTCTCCCTTTAGCTCACACCTTCTAGTCCTGGCAACATCCTCGTAAATCTTTTCTGAACCCTTTCAAGCTTGACGATATCTTTCCTATAACATGGTGCCCAGAACTGAACACAATATTCTAAATGCGGTCTCACCAACAACTTCTATACTCAATACTCTGACTGATGAAGGCCAATGTGCCAAAAGCTTTTTTGACTACCTTATCTACCTGCGACTCGACCTTCAAGGAACCATGCACCTGTACTCCTAGATCCCTCTGCTCTATAACATTACCTAGAGGCCTACCAGTGTAGTTGCCCTTGTTCGACATCCCAAAATGCAACACCTCACACTTCTCTGTATTAAATTCCATCAACCATTCCTCCGCCCACCTGGCCAATCGATCCAGATCCTGCTGCAATCTTTCACAACCATCTTCACTATCTGCAAAACCACCCACTTTTGTATCATCTGCAAACTTGCTAATCTTGCCCTGTATGTTCTCATCCAAATCATTGATGAAGATGACAAACAGTAACGGGCCCAGCACCGAACCCTGAGGTACACCACTAGTCACAGGCCTCCAGTCTGAGAAGCAACCTTCCACCATCACCCTCTGCTTCCTTCCATGGAGTGAATTTGCTATCCATTCAGCTATCTCTCCTGGATCCCAAGCGATCTAACCTTCCAGAGCAGCCTACCATGCGGAACCTTGTTGAATGCCTTACTGAAGTCCATGTAGACAACATCTACAGCTCTGCCCTCATCAACCTTTTTGGCCATGTTTTCAAAAAAATCAATCAGATTTGTGAGACACGACCTCCCACGTACAAAACCATGCTGACTGTCCCTAATCGGCCCTTGCCCATCCAAATGCCTACATATCCTATCCCTTAGAATAGGGGATAGTTCCTCTCCAGGAACTTACCAACTACAGATGTGAAGCTCACCGGCCTATAGTTCCCAGCGTTTTCCCTGCAGCCCTTCTTGAAAAGAGGCACAACATTTGCCACCCCCTAGTCTTCCGGCACTTCTCCTGTATTTAAGGATGACTCGCAAATTTCAACCAGGGCTCCTGCAATGTCCTCGGATATATCTGATCAGGCCCTGGAGATTTGTCTACCTTCAAACACGACAGTACCTTCAGTATTTCTTCGACAGTAACCCTGACTACTCTCAAGACACTTCCAGTGACTGCTCCAATTTCCTCCTAAAATACTAATTTAGCACCTTGCCTATCTCCTACGGCTCCACACAGATTCCTGAGGTCCCACTCTCCCTCTAGTTACCATTTCCCCCCTTATGTATTTATAAAATCTTTTGGGATTGTCCTTAATGTTATCCCTTGTCCTTAATGTTATCTCCTGGCCCCCTTTTGCTCTCCTGATTTCCTTTTTCAGTTTACTCCTTAGTTCCCAAAACTCCTCCAGGGATGCACTTGATCCCAGCTGTCTATACCTGTCCCATGCATCCTTCTTGTTTTTGACTAACGTCTCAATTTCCCTCGTCAGCCAAGCGTCCTTACTTTTGCCTGCTTTGCTCTTGATTCTAACGGGGACATACACATCCTGAGCTTTCTTCAGTACACCTTTACAAACATCCCACTGGGCCGATGTTCCTTTCCCCTCAAATAACCTGCTCCAGTCAACTTGAGCAAGACCTTCTCTCATACCCTCAAAGTTGGTCTTACCCTAGTTGAGCATTTTAACACGTGGACCCTCTCCGTCCCGACCGATAACTCTCTTAAACCTAATCGAACTGTGGTCACTTGTCCCAAAAGGCTCCTCCACACACACTTCATTAACTTGCCCTTCCCAATTTCTCAATACTAGATCCAGTGTTGCCCTCTCACATGTGGAGGCCTCCACATACTGCTTAAGAAAACTCTCCTGAACACTTTTGAGGAATTGCACCCCATCTAAACCCTTCACGCTATGATTTTCCCAGTCTATATTGGGAAAGTTAAAATCCCCTACTACAACAACCTTCTTTGACCTGCAGCTGTCTGCAATCTCCCGGCACATTTGTTCTTCTTATTCCCGGTGACTATTCAGGGGTCTGTAGTTACACCCCCAATAAGGTGATCATCCCTTTCTTGTTCCTCAGCTCCACCCATACAGCCTCACTAGACGAACCATCCATAATGTCACCTCTGAACACAGTCGTGACATCCTCCTTAACCAACAATGAAACCCCCTCCTCTTTTTCCCTCACCCCTGTCTCTCCTGAAGCTACTGTACCCCGGAACATTGAGCTGTCAGTCCTGCCCGTCCCTTAACCAGGTTTCAGTCATGGCTCCAACGTCCCAGTCGCTCGTACCTATCCATGCCCTAGTTTAATGTGGATAAATGTGAGGTTATCCACTTTGGTAGCAAAAACAGGAAGGAAGATTATTATCTAAATGGTGTCAAGTTGGGAAAAGGGGAAGTACAACGGGATCTGGGGGTCCTCGTTCATCACTCACTGAAAGTAAGCATGCAGGTACTCAGGCAGTGAAGAAAGCGAATGGCATGTTGGCCTTCATAACAAGAGGAGTTGAGTATAGGAGCAAAGAGGTCCTTCTGCAGTTGTACAGGGCCCTAGTGAGACCACACCTGAGTATTGTGTGCAGTTTTGGTCTCCAATATTTGAAGAAGGACATTCTTGCTGCTGAGGGAGTGCTGCGTAGGTTTACAAGGTTAATTGCCAGGATGGCGGACTGTCATATGCTGAGAGAATGGAGCGGCTGGGCTTGTATACTCTGGAATTTAGATGGATGAGAGGGGATCTTATTGAAACATATAAGATGTTGGGGGAGTCGCGAACCAGGGGCCACTGTTTATGAATAAGGGGTAAGCCATTTAGAATGGAGATCAAGAAACACTTGTGAGTTGTGAGTCTGTGGAATTCTCTGCCTCTGAGGACAGTGGAGGCCGGTTCTCTGGATATTTTCAAGAGAGAGCTAGATAGGGCTCTTGAAGGTAGCGGAGTCAGGGGATATGGGGAGAAGGCAGGAACGGGGTACTGATTGTGGATGATCAGCCATGATCACATTGAATGGCGGTGCTGGCTTGAAGGGTCGAATGGCCTACTCCTGCGCCTTACCCGTCAGGCCCCTTGCATTAAAATACGTGCAGTTTAAACCAATCCTCCTTCCTAGCTCTTTGCCTTTCACCTGCCAATTCTGTCCACTAACCTTTCACACACCACCCTACTTATCAACTTCTTGCCTCTCACGTGCCTCTGTCCTGCACGAGATCCCACCCCCTTGCCAATCTAGTTTAAACCCTCCCGTGTAGCATTAGCAAACCTCCCACTAGGATGTTGGTCCCCCATGTGGAGCTCAGCTCTGTTGGACTTGGGTGAGACCACGTATGTGGATCTCAGTTACATACTTAATAGCACACATGTGTGGAGCTCAGGTACATGAGACCCCGGGTGTGAGCACACCTGTAGAGCTCAGATACACAGGACCCCGGGTGATAGCACATGTGTAGAGCTCAGTATGTGGGACCCCGGGTGATAGCACACGTGTGTGGAGCTCAGATACATGGGACCCCGGGTTATAGCACATGTGTAGAGCTCAGGTATGTGGGACAGCACGTGTGGTCTGATCTCACTACCGAAATATAGACGTGCTTGTGATTGCGACAATATTCACCAGATATCATTATGAGAAATTCAGTAGATTAGGCCTGCAATTTAACGTTTAGAAAATCCAGTCAAGGGTGTTTATCTGTCATGTGCACTGGATATAAACTGGAACAATGGAATTGTTACTGGCTGCAGCTTACACATACCTTTGATGGAGTAATACCAAAAAAACCAATAAATTACTTATATTATTGCCACGTTTACCGAGAAACAGTGAAAAGCTTTGTTTCTATGCCATGCAGTCAAATCATGCTACATACAAGCACATAGAAAATAGGTGCAGGAGTAGGCCATTCGGCCCTTCGAGCCTGCACCGCCATTCAATATGATCATGGCTGATCATCCAACTCAGTATCCCGTACCTGCTTTCTCTCCATACCCCCTGATCCCTTTAGCCACAAGGGCCACATCTAACTCCCTCTTAAATATAGCCAATGAACTGGCCTCAACTACATTCTATGGCAGAGAATTCCAGAGATTCACCACTCTCTGTGCACATTCAGCTATACACCAATACAACAGAGAAAAATACCCGAGTGGAGAATATACTGTTATGCGTTATAGCCTTACAGTGACAGAGAAAAAGTGCAAGTTTTGCAATGAGGTAGGTCGGAAGATCAGGACTACACCTGACTTATGGAGGACCGTTCGGTAGTCTGATAACAGCGGGGAAGAAGCTGTTACTGAATCTGGTCATACGTGCTTTCAAGCTTTTGTATCGTCTGCCCGATGGGAGAGGAGCGAAGGAATGTCCAGGGTAAGAATGGTCCTTGATTATATTGATAAAACTGATTTCTGATATTTTTGAAATAATTTTTGAAAACTTAATATAAGAATTGGGTTTGGAAGATAGGACCTCCATGTGTCATCGCAATTATTGAGCTGGAAGCAGCTGCCCACAGTCCACCTAAGTCATAAGCACAAACTCATTCCCTGTATGTAAATTTAAATAGTGCAATTTTCTTAACGATGAACTGCTGCATAGTGAAACTACGCCACGATTTGCAATGATTTTGCTCACAATGAGGATGCAACTCAACACTTTGCTATCAGGAGCTTCAGGTGCACAGATAGGATTTACCCACATTTACTGTAAACTCCAATAAACAGGTAAACATCTCATTTATCAGAACAATATTTGTCCCTTTCCCAGACAGAGAAGCGCTACAACGCCCACCATCATGAAGGTAGTTCAGAAACATATCTAGGTGCCATTCCTCAGCAAAGCCTGGAATTCCATTAGATGTGACTCTATCTGCAGAAATGTGCACAACTAATCTTAACAAGAAGGGTCCATACCCAAAACATCACCTATCCATTTCCCCCAGAGATACTGCCTGACCTTGTGGGTTTCTCCAGTTTCTCCAGTCTCTAGTTGATGGTAGGATGGTTCGGTTGCCTGATAATAGCATAATGAAAAGGAACTGCAGATGCTGGTTTATACCACAGATAGACAAAAATGATTTTGTAAATTGATAGTGTTTTAATAACTAAGGTAAGATGAAGGGTAAATGGCCCAGTCCCGCTCAGAGAGTCGCAGTTCTACAGCACAGAGACAGACCCTTCGGCCCAACTCGTCCATGCTGACCAAGATGCCCCATCTATGCTAATTGCCTGCCTGCATTTGGTCCATATCCCTCTAAACCTTTCCTATCATGTTCCTGTCCAAAGGTCGTTGACATGTTGTTATAGTACCTGCCACAGCAACCTCCTCTGGCAGATTGTTCCACATACGGAAAAAGTTTTCACTCAGGTTCCTGTTAAAACTTTCCCTTCTCACAACCTATATCCATTGGTTCTTGATTCCCCAACCCTGGGTAAAAGACTGTGCATTCATCCTATCTATTCCTCTCACAATTTTATACACCTCTATAAGATCACACCTCGGCCTCCTACATTCCAAGGAATACCGTGGGTGTGGTGGCGCCTAACGGCAGCGGCTCGACTGCAGTCCGTTTGTCTTTTTTTTTATTTTTGTCACGTTAAATGTAGTTGTTTGTGGGGTTTTTAATACGGTTTTTAACTGTGTATATGTGGGGGTGGGGGGGGGAGGGGGAAACTTTAAAAAATCTCTTCCCTGTACGGGAGACCCGACTTTTTCCCTGTCGGGTCTCCGTTGTCGTTGGGGCCTAGCTCCGTGGAGCGGCCTCCGACCGGGACGACCTGGAGGCTCCAGTCGTGGAGCCTGCGGAGCTGCGGACTTACCATCGTGGGGCTGGCCGTCCTCGGAGCGTGAGGAGCGGTGGTGGCTCGCTGCTGCGGCCCGACTCCGGAGCTCAAGCTGCAGATATCGGGAGCTCGCGGGTCCGGGTGAGAGACCGCTCCCGCAACGCAACTTCTCCCGCCCGTGTCGCGGGGTTGGAACGATCCGGAGCGGGGCCGTAAATCGCCCGGCGCGGCTTTAACGTCCGCGGGACATTCCAGCGCCCGCCGGGGGCTCCAACTTTGTGACTTTTGGGCCCGGAGCGAGGCAGTACACCGCCCGGCGCGGCCTCAACGGCCGTGGGACTTAACATTGCCCGCCTGGGACTTCAACATCGGGAGAAAATGGTGCAGGGGAGAGAAAAGACTTTGCCTTCCATCACAGTGAGGAGGAGATTCACTGTGATGGATGCTTTTTCTGTAAATTGAATTGTTTGTGTGTCGTGTAGGAATTGTTTTGTTGTATGGCTGTGGAAATGAAGTTTCGTTTGAGCCTCTTTGAGGTTCAAATGACAAGAATAAAATCTAACCTAATCTAATCTAATCTAATACAGTCCTAGCCTGTCCACCCCTACAGCTGAGGCCCTCGAGTCTGGGCAACATCTTCTCTACCCTTTCCAGCTTTGAAAGGGTGGTGTTGAGCTTGCAAACGGCATGGCCTAAGCTTTATAGTTTCTTTGATATCTCTAGCTCAAATGCATTTATTGAATGGGATTGCTAACCTACATTATATAGATAAGGGAAGGTTAGTGCATTTTTATTAACAATGATAACAATATGTTGGCAGGGCCACAGTTTCTGGTGCTGACTGAGAGTGTGCTGCTTGCCCACTGCTCTGCCACAGGGGGACCATAGAACGACACCGGGAGCTACACGGCTGCAGGCTGCAAGAGTGACTGATGCATGGGCCTGATCCTGCTCACTTCATAATTCATGGAAAGTCTTCCTTAGCTTACAAACGCAGATACTCAAGTACAAAACGGTGTTCCAATTTGCCCATCTTTCTTCATTACCAGAAGATTAAACGCACCACCTATTTGCAATGTATTGTTTGTCATTTTATTTAAAGCAAAGGCCGTAACAGTTTTCAGGTGTGCGGGGGCACAGACAAAATATAGTCCCTGGTGCAATATTTCATATTTTTCTTTTAAAAGACTAGCAGTGATATTGAATAATTTTGACTTTTACACCAGACATAACTCAGCAAAGGTGCTAATTGCAGGAGCATTGAAACTGGCAATGACCTCAACGCTGACAATAATTATCACCAGCAGAATAGTTTGAGTTGCTGCAAAGATTCAATCGAGATCGCATCTTTGAAACGGTATCAAAACATGTTGATAGCGAGAATGACAACGTGCACAGGAGATGTGCTAGTCACCAAATCCCAGTAATTGGCCAGGTTACTGCAGAAATTTCCACTTCCGTTGGCCCCTGTAATTGCTGCCTGAACACTTCCATTTCTGTAGCCCGACCGCTCGTGTGCTTGGAAGTGTTTTGACATCACGTCACTGCAAGGAAAAATCCTGCGTCCGACTCCAAAGGACAATGGCGTGCGTGAACCTGCGCAACCAATCTCCCAGCTAGTCCCCAGGTTGGCTAAATGAATTCCAGGGTAAATTCTGTGTCATCATCCATGTCATCAGTAATCCAAAAATCTGTGCAGTTGCAAATTTGCCGTCAACTTTCCCAGATACTCAATTATTAGTGCAATGAAACTGTGCGCAAGCAATCACAATCAATAACAGAGAACACGTTTAAAGTTTGACTTTTATTACTCAGGGTTGTAAGCAACATTAAATGGCTCAGTGTTAAATTTATATAGAGCAATATATTAATCCTTAAATTGGATGAAGTAATACAAAACTCATATGAAATAAATATTGTACAGTTTATGTAGCTATTACAGCTGTTAAATCTACACAAAAGAGCACAGTTTAAACACATTTCTAATCTCACTATGGCCACAAGGAAAGGGAAATTTGTACCTAAGCTGGATTGTGAACTTCTGCTGTTTTTAATTTCTTATGTCACACGTGTGGCCAGGTTTTCCATCAGCCGGCTGTGGTACCTATCAATGCATTGCCACAGCACAAAGACCTCAACCTGCAGATGCCCCTGGGAACGAGCAGTCCTTCTGTTTGCTTCATGTGTTACCCACCGAGTATTCATATTATTATTATATCTCACTCTCTCACTCCACACAGCTCACCCCACCTACCCGCCCCGACTCAACCTCATCCCTCCCACCCACTCCACTCACCTCATCTAACCACTCACCTCACCCACCCTCACTCACAACCTGATGTTCTGTTTTCCACCATGTATTCTTCGCTCTCTTTCTCTCTATAATAACGTGGCGTGGGGATATACACGAGGCCGACGCAGCAAGAACAAACCCATTTGTAGGACGAAGCAATCATTCAGATTATCAATGACAGCCCTCGAGTTTACAGAAATCTCTCACTGTCACTTTAGTTGCTCGAGTGCTCACACTTCCTCACAACTTGTTGCTTTCATTCCAGTAAATGCAAGGACTATCACAAGACCAGATTTATCCGTACATGTAGGAGGTCATAGGATGTTGAGATCTCACAAATTCAACCAAGCATACATCTTAGCAAACATGGTAACATTTATGGACGCCAGGAATAAGTTACCTGGTGCGAGGTCCCAACCCACTGCACAGGAAAAATGGCAAACAAAATTGACTCAAATTACACAATATTCACCCGTCCATTTTCTCCAGAGATGCTGCCTGAACTGCCGAGTTACTCCAGCACTTTGTGTCTATTTTGAGCTGGAGAGGGACAGACCTACAGCCAGAAATTGTGTCTGTTAATGCCGAGTGTCCGCTATAACCGTGTAATATACAGCATTTCATGTGCAGAAATCCAACAATAACATTTAGGATGAGTAAGATTTACATAGAGCATTATATGCACTGAGGTGCCTTTCTTCAGCTGAAACATTAAAGCAAAGCCTTACCTGCCCTAAGCTACAAAGCACCAGGGACTCAAGAGAGCAAGTGTTTAAGAAGAAACTGCAGATGCTGGAAAATCGAAGGTAGACAAAAGTGCTGGAGAAACTCAGCGGGTGCAGCAGCATCTATGGAGTGAATGAAATAGGCAACGTTTCGGGCCGAAACCCTGTTCGGGCCTGGTCTGAAGAAGGGTTTCGGCCCGAAACGTTGCCTATTTCCTTCGCTCCATAGATGCTGCTGCACCCGCTGAGTTTCTCCAGCACTTTTGTCTACTCAAGAGAGCAATACAGGTGGTGGCGGCAGCAGGCGCAGCAGAGGAGGCGGTGGGAGGAGGTGCCTGGGCTCCAAGTGGCCGGGATGGAGTGGGGGCTGTAAATGGCTGAGGTAAGTAAGTAAGTAAATTTTATTTATATAGCACGTTTAAATCAACTCGCTTTGAAACCAAAGTGCTTTACATAAAAGAAATAATTAAGTTTCCGTTCATCCATAGCAAAATTATGCCACCTATGCCACCAGGTGGAGTGGGGATGTAAGTGGCCGGGGTGGAGTGGGGCCGTCGGGGATGTAAGTGCCCAGCGAGGTGGCGGAAGTCCTAGGTGTAAGAGGCTGGGGTGGAGTTGGGGTAGTAGGGTGTAAGTGGGCGGAGTGGAGTGGGGGTAGTAGGGTGTAAGGGGCCGGGGTGGAGTGGGGGTAGTAGGGTGTAAGGGGCCGGGGTGGAGTGGGGGCAGTCGGGGGTGTAAGTGGGCGGGGTGTAGTGGGGGTAGTGGAGGTGTAAGTGGCCAGGGTGGAGTGGGGGCAGTCCAGTGGCCGGGTAGGTGGCGCGAGCAGCAGTCAGTGGGTCTGTCCGCTATAACCAAAATCTGTTATAAAATGGTCCATTAAAAATGAGGGTTTACTGTATCTCATTTCACAAACATCTTAATTCAGGTTTAAAAATGCAACCTCATGTCTGGCAACACATTGTCTGGTGGGGTCATGCATGTTATCTCACAACACTTACATTTTAAAGGGAAAAACATGAAGCGCTGTTACAGTTTAATATTGAACCAGGTCATTTGCCGGTGAATTGCCCAGGTATTCACACAGCGGTATATCACGGTTGCTCCACTAATTCCTAACACAGGACTGGGCCCGAGGTGACAGATCCACAGTACTGCTCTGCGACGCCTTACAATAAATTAATATTTGACATGAATAAAGTTACATAAATGATGTTATATTATTTTACCCACATTTGAATTAATGGCAGATGAGATGTGAACAACAGGTGTTTTTTTTCTTTAATTTGATTCACAGCACGGTGCCGCAGGTACGTGCACCATTTTGTCGTGGCAGGTCAGACTTCATTATCAGACAAGGGAATCCACATGCAGACTTTGCAGGATCAAAGTCTCATTTTCTCTTGAAGTGTCAGCACATGACAAGATTTGCAAACAAGGCAGACAGCAGCCATTTTACGGAGGGCTGTTACACTGAACAAACGAGATGTGAAGTGTTCGATAAGCTGCTGTCTCTTCGGTGCCTGAAGCCATCAGGAGGAAAAACAAGTCATCACCCACAAACGGGGTGCAAGCACAGCCCTTGTTGCTTTGGCCTGCCTCTCTCACTACATTATACAACACAGCAACAGACTGGAGATGGGGGATGGGAGCAGCACAGCACAGCAGTATTATTCCACCAAGCCCTGCTTATTTTGCAAAACTGCTATATATTTACTTGTGGTTTAAATTATATAAAGTGGTTAAAGGATCGACACTGTCACAACATGCACCTTCCTTGCTCTTGATAAGTAATATAAACATTCCTCACGTTTTTTACAGCATGCATGATATTCTGTTGTGGGAAGGAACTGCAGATGCTGATTTAAACCAAAGATAGACAGAAAATGCTGGAGTAACTCAGCGGGACAGGCAGCATTTCAGGAGAGAAGGAATGGGTGACGTTTCGGTTCCCGAAACGTCACCCATTCCTTCTATCCAGAGATGCTGCCTGTCCCGCTGAGTTACTCCAGTATTTTGTGCCTATCTTCTATACATGATATTTTGGTGGTTTCAAAACACTGTTGCACTGACTGAAGCATTATTACCGAAGCATAATACTACAATAGACCACTTATCATTTTCTGCGCTAACTCCACATATGACAACACTGCACGCCTGTATTCCAAGCACAGCACAAATAGATACCAATCACCCTATTCACTTCTCTCAACGCTGTTCAAGCCCGTCATCAAATGGCACCTCTAGGCTGAAGCACATTTTCAAAAGGGGGCAGTGTTGAAGTGATGTGCAAGATACATTATTGTTTATGGACAAGGTTTGCTATGGACATGGCATTATATGTCATTTCAAAACAAACTCCGAAACAATAAATTCATGAAACTCTCACCAATACCTTCCGCAGTTACTGACTGTTTAAAGGCAACACTGTCGAATCGAGTTTATTGTCATCTGCACAAGCAAGGCGTGGAACAGGTACAAGGAAAATCTTGCTTGCAGCTGCATCACAGGCACATAGACAAAACAGAATAAATCTCACGTGCCTTCTGCAAGATAGTGAAAAGGAAAAGACTGCAAGAAACATGACAATAGTGAGAAACACAATCAGATAAACCAAGCCCACGGAAGTGCAAGAGGTATCGGCAGTGTTCCAATGTCGAGGAATGATTAGGGTGTGCAGGATGGTTCAAGAACATGATAGTTGTAGGAAAGTAGCTGTTCCAGAACCTGGTCGTGTGGGACTTTAGGCTTCTGTATAGGGTTGCCAACTGTCCCGTATTAGCCGGGACATCCCATATATTGGGCTAAATTGTTTTGTCCCATACAGGACCACCCTTGTCCTGTATTTGACTGCTACTACTCGGGTCGGGGGGACTGTCAGTTCGGAGCGCCGCGTTCGGCCCCGCCTCACCCGTCCCGACGAAGTGCAGCCCATGGAGTGCAGCAGCAGCAGCGCCTCGCCCGTGGCCCCGTCGGTCGGCAGCCCAGCCAGCTGTCCGACCTTCGGACCTTCGCTTACCGCCGACACCACCACCTCTCCTTCTCATGGCCGATCATCGGTTCATGAGTTGGATGGGGTGCCAGACTTTTGCCCGGGCCAAAACTCCTCAGCTGGCCCGCCGGCTGGGCTTTGTGAGCAGTCCAGCACCCGGGCCAACTCATCATTCACCCAGCCACGGCCGAGTCGGTCAACGAATTGCCGCCGGGAATTTGTCCCGTATTTTGACCTTTTGTCCCTTATTTGGGTGTGAGAAAGTTGGCAACCCTAATTCTGTACCTCCTGCCCGACGGTAGCAGTGAGAAGAGGGCCTCCTTGATGGTAGATGCCACCTTCTCAAGGCAGTGCCTGACCACTCCATCCTCTCACCAGCTAGAGAGTGGCCCTGACCTCCCGTCTACCTCACTAAAGACCTTCAAACTATCTTTAATCAGACTTTTTCTCGCACTAAATGTTGTATCCTTTATTCTGTACCTCTACACTGTGGAAGGCTTGATTGAAATCATATATAGTCTTTTCTTTGACTGAATAGCACGCAAGAAATAGTTTTTCACTGTACCTCAGTACACGTGACAATAATAAGCTAATGTAGACTCATAAACCTGATGTCGATGCTTTCATTCAGGTTGTTGGAGATCAATCTTCCAGGTTCTGGGAGGACATCACTGCACGAGATCCCCAGGGCAGTGTCCAAGCCCTACAGCCTTAGTGTGGAGGAAGGAACTGCAGATGCTGGTTTAAACCAAAGATACACACAAAATGCTGGAGTAACTCAGCGGGGCAGGCAGCATCTCTGGAGAGAAGGAATGGGTGATGTTTTGGGTCGACACTTCATGGTTTAGTTTAATATTGACAGTACCCAGCAATAATAAACTAAACTAAAGAATGACTATGCCCAGCCAGAGTGTCTAACCATTCAGTGACATTCAGTGGCATAACCATTGCCGAGTCTCACCGTTGTTAATTGGTGCACATGACAATAAAATACCTTTGAAACCTTTGACCAGAAATTCAGTTGGGCCAGCCGTACAAATACAGCACCTTTTGACAGAACTGGAGAAGGGAGAAGTACATTAGTTCTCAGAAGAGAAGGTGAGGGATCGCTGTATAGAACATAGAAATATCTCCAATAGAGCAACTCCAAATGACTTAATGGGGGGCAGCTACCAGCACTTCAAGCTTCTATGTCTGAATGTGTTGCAGCCAGACTGTATTAATATAACACAGGGACTGCAGGTGCTGGTTTACAAAAAAAGGCACAAAGTGCTGAAACAAATCAGCGGGGCAGGCTGCATCTCTGGAGCATATGGATAGGCAACGCTTTTGGTTGGGTCCCATTTTCTGCACTTTGTGTCTGTCTTAGACTTTTTAAAAATCTGAGCCAATATGATGGAAGGTAGAAACGGCTGGTCCTCATACACACAGACAGAAAAGTAGACAGTTTATTGTCATAAACTGGGGGGGGGGGGAGGGAGGAAGGGGAGGCAACCAAATAATTAAATTGAAAGTCCTCTTTAAGATAACACAAGCCATAACATTTTATCATGGGGTTTTTGAATGTCTATATTTTAATGAGAATATAAAAGCAGAAGTCTTCTGCACACTTGTGATGTGACTAGATATTTGAAGACTGATTTTTCAGTTCCAATTGGCACCAATCTCTTTCGAGAGAAAGTGTCTTTGCAGGAAGTAAGCACTTAATATCACCGGGTATGTCAGTGCAATATTACGGGTTTGTCAGAGCTTATCGGTCGTTGAGATAAGGCATTAGCAAGGTCTTGACTCCCTGATAACGCAAGTGGACGTTAAATAGGCCGTGTTGCTTTCTGAATGGGAAGCTCTCATTTCCGGTCTATGCTCACCATTAACTTACATGATCAAACCACACAGCTGGTCATTTCATCTCATCTGCAGTTGGAGTTAAATACTTGTGTGCGAATTAGCAGTTATGCTTATCCATTCTTGGGTGGCCAAGGTTGCATTAAGGCTGTATAATTTCAAATGTTTTCTTTCGTTAAGGTTAACATCAATTTAGATTAAAGCTGGTGAAGAAATACTTTACAAAATTAATGGAGGGAGAGAGAGAGGAAGAGACTGAACCAAATTGCTAGTTTATGACATTTGTAAACAATCCTCTTTACTGGGCAAAAGTATAGAGAGACATCTGTTCACTTTGAAAACTCGTTTAGTAGAATACTTTACATAAAACTGAAATTTGTAATTGACAGGAGAAGCTCTGTTTACAGCACACAGCTATGTAGGACAATTCAGAAATGTAGTTTCCACACTCTCAAAGTTTCCCTCTGCTACTCATGCTGATGCACCACATTGCAAAGTGGAACTATTTCTTCCCCCTCATGCGGATAAACCTCCGCAAAATTCACTGAACAACATAACATTCTGTGCCACAACACGGAGACGGTTCAGGGGCAGCAGAGGGATAATGTGGAAATGCACAAGAAACAAATGTTAAATGACCCAAACGTGGTTCACAACTGCCTCAAATACAGAGTTATACACATACGGGCAAGAAACGGGCATGGGAATGGGAATCTTCTCAGTGGACAGCAGTGGACCAGATGTGAGGCATCATCAATCCAGTAGTTCCATGTTTACAGTTTTATCCCAGATGTAATGACTTGAATGAAGCTGCTCCCTGCCTTGCTGTAACTCAGTGCTCCTCAACAATGGTAATGTAGCCACGAGGTCTTCTATGAAACAGAGACAGGCCATCAGCCCCTGATCTGCTCCCCCAGCACGGCTATTCCTGCACTGACTCATTTTACCCGCTCCCTAATCCCATTATTATTTCCAAGTGTCCTGACATCACTTTTTTTCATTTTCCTACTCGTTTTATCAAGCGGCTGACTGAGTGTAATCCCGTTTTCTCCTTCATGCCGATGGAGTCATAAATATAACCAAGATAATTTACTGACTTTGGGAATCTGGTTGGTCCCAGTAACCTGAATCCATGTTGCATCATCCACGATATTTGAAAAAGATTTAACACTGCTGCCTAAGGCAGTGGTTCCAAACACCGCCTGTTATTGCCAGAAGGTCTGGAAGTTGTTTGATCAGAGCTTGATTTAGCTATTAGCGGGACGGTGAAAGGAATGTTGCATGGAGCATCAGCACGTCTGAGGGAGGGGGCAAGATGGTGGTGTAGTGGGGGGGGGAGAGTGGGAGGGGAGAGAGGGAGAGTGGGGAGATGGGAGTGAGGAGTGGGAGAGTGGGGTGTGATGGGTGAGGGAAGGGGGGAGTGAGGGGAGAGGGGAGTGGGGTGGGAGGGGAGTGAGGGGGAGGGGTGTGTGGGGGAAAGGGGAGGGGGAGAGGGGAGAGCGGGGAGAGGGGAGAGAGGGGAGTGGGGGAGAGGGGAGTGAGGGGGAGGGGAGTGTTGGGGAGAGGGAAGTGAGGGGAGTGAGGGGAGAGGGGAGTGAGGGGGAGTGAGGGGAGAGCGGGGTGAGGGGAAGTGGGGAGTGAGGGGAGAGATGGGAGTGAGGGGAAAGGGGGGTGAGGGGTGGGGAGAAAGGCGAGTGAGGGGGAGAGGGAAAGGAGGGGAGGATACAGGGTGATAGGGCGGGGAGAATAGTGTGGAGGGGAGGATACAGGGGTGAGGAGGGGATGGGACCGGGGTGGGCCAAAGGGCCGTTTACATGCTGTATGAATCCATGAGGAGAAAGTGAATGACCTAATTCTTCCACTATGTCTTATGGAGAAACAAAGTTTAGCAGTCACTGAAGGCTGGGTGAGAAGGGGGTTTTACTAAGAAGTTTTAGGAAAGGGGACAGGTGGAGTGGCTTCTGGAAGG
>JAXLNO010004112.1:96467-120988 GCA_038087875.1 Malacoraja senta | reverse complement strand
TTAAGACAACAATGTGGATTTTAAATTTAAAATAGTTGAGGAGCCTGTGGCAATGCAAGTCTGTGAGTAACTCAGTGACATGTGAACTGGGATTAAAAGTAGGTAGTAAATTTTAAATGATCCGAATTTCAGACAGCAGAAACTGACAGTCACGGGAATAGCTGAGTAGACACGACAGAGGCACAGATGAGGGATACAACAGATTAAGGTGGGAGGATTCAAAGATCCCCGCTCCATCCCTGTCCGAGACCGGGTGGTATATATGGATTTCCTGGTTAAAATAGCATGTGCGCCAATGAGTCACTGGGATCTATCTGCCTTTAACAGTTCAATTAACCCTCTGCTCCTCTGGGACTGCTGATTATGCTGCAGCTGGATTCATGCCGGCTTACCCAGGGACAACAGAGGGCTGTGCTAGAAGGTGCTATTCTGCATGGAGGTCACATGGGACCGCTGCTGTTTGTAAAATGGACATTTGGATACAAGTGTAGATGGATCTTTCGTAAGTTTGCAGATGAAGAAGTTGCAGACAGTGATGAGGTCTCTCAAAGTATACAGAGGGATGTAAATCAACCGCGGAAATGGGCGGAATATGGCAGGTGGTGACTAATTCACACAAATGCGAGATGTTGCACTTTGGGAAGTTGAATGTAGGGGGGAAATATACAGTTAACAGCAAGCCCATTAACCGTATGCTTGCAGGTTTATTATCAGAATACTATCAATCCAAAGGAGGATCGCGACCTGAAATGTCACTGTGTAGGAAGGAACTGCAGATGCTGGTTTAAACCGTAGACACAAAAAGCTGGAGTAACTCAGCGGGTCAGTCAGCATCTCTGGTGAAAAGGAAAGGGTGACGTTTCGGGTCAAGACACTTCTTCAGACGTATCCATATTCTCCAGAAAACCCGCTGAGTTACTCTAGCACCGTGTGTCTTTTTATCCCTTAACATCATTGATGTACAGAGACTAGAGAGCTCATCATTGAGCATAATGTGCAAAAGGACGTGGGGTCCTAGTTCATAGCTTTCTGAAAGTGGCAACACCTCTTAAGGTAGCGTGGTAAAGAAGGCATATGGTATGCTTGCTTTCATAGGACGGGATATTGAGTATAAAGAGCCTGTCACACTTAGGCTATTTTTTAGGTGACTACAGACAACTAGGCTGTCGCCACATGGTCGCCAGGGTGTTGCCTGTATGGTCGTGAGTCATCTCCTCAGTCGCTCAAAGAGTCGTAGCAACTTTCTGGTCGCCGCTGGATTTTCAAAATATTCAAAAAAATTCGCCGACAGTTGGCGACGTGGGTTTGACGCCAATGAGCGTAGCTTGACTTCTCCTGACGTAGGTGTTGTCATAGGTCATCGTCAGGTGACGGAGGTTGTCACCGGTGCTCACTTCGGTGAATTCCATTGGCGACTACCTACGTCAACCGGCGACAGGTAAAAGCGTCAAAAGAGAAGTCAAGTGGTAAAATGACGTGAATTGTCTTCAGTTGTTGCCTACAGGGTCATAGCTTGTCTTAGCTTGTGTGGGCATAGGTTGACTTCGGTTGTCATAGGTTGTCGTAGGTGTGGTCATAGGTGGACATCCTAAGTGGCGACGATTGGGTTGCCGGTTGTCGGTAGCTTGCCGTCGACTAGGTGGTAGGTTGTTGTAGCTTGTCGTAGACATTGTCGTAGGGGGGGTCAAGTCGACGTTTTTTCGGCGACCTGCTACAACTATGACAGTCGCCTAAAAAATCACGTAAGTGGGACAGGCCCCTTAGAGTCAGGAAGTCATTGTGCAGCTTTATAAGACTTTGGTTGGGCCACATTTGGAGTATTTGGAGTGCAGTTCTGGTTGCTCCATTACAGGAAGGTGTGGAGGCTTTGGAGAGGGTGCAGAAGAGGTTTACCAGTTGCCTGGATTAGAGGATATTACGATACAATGAGAGGTTGGAAGCAGGAGATTGTTATCTCTGGAGTATCAGTAGCTGAACGGAGACCTGATAGAAGCTTATAAAATGATGAGAGGCAAAGATATGGTAGACATAGGACATAGACTGTCAATGAAACTTCCTACCAAGGTGGAAATATCAATTAGTAGAGGGTATTGGGGGGAGGAAAATTTAAAGAAGATGTGCCGGGGTGGTGGTGGAGGCAAAAAGAATAGTGGAGTTGAAGAGGCCTTTAGAAAGGTCCATGGGAATGTAGAAAATGGAGGGATGGGGATCATGTGTAGGCAGAAGGGATTAGCTTAATGTGGCATCTTGGTTGGGCCAGACATTGTGTACTGAAGGGCCTGTTTCCATGCTGTTCCTTGTAATCTTCTATATAATGGGGTGCCAGATATGCATGCAAGCGTAGCAGTATTATATTTGAAACCCCCCGAAGCCACTCCACCTGTCCCCTTTCCTAAAACGTATTAGTAAAACGAACTTCTCACCCAGTATTATATTTCTCCAGATTCTTTGTGAATTACGCATAGAGTGAAGGTAACTGTTGTTTCCACATGACAGAACCAAGGGACACAATATATCGTTAAAACAGCTTGCCAAAAGTGACTGAATTGTGCCTAATCCCACAATGTGAAAGCTAAACAGACATCCAAGGATCTGATCTACATTTTGTAATGTTGGTCGTGCAGCCTGTGTTGATAATAACCAGGAGAAATTACATAATGCTCCCCTATACCAGCGACAAATCTGCAGCTATTATTGGTGCTGACCTCTGATGAGCAAAGTGCAGCAAATATATCTTCTGCAATCTTATCCATAAGACGAGCCTGCAACCATGGGAACTATTGTAAAGGCGTTAATGTTAGAGTCAAACAGGCCCTTCAGCTCAATTCATACATGTCGACGAGGATGTCCCGTCTAAGCTCGTCCTATTTGGCCTCATTTGGACCAAATCCCTAGAAACCTTTCCTATCCATGTACCAGTCTTTTAAATGTTGTGATAGTACCTGCCTCAACTACCTCCTCTGGCAGCTCGTTCCATACACCCACCACCCTCTGTTTGAAATAGTTGCCCAAGTTCATATTAAATCTTTCCCCTCGCAGCTAAACCTCTGGTTCTGGATTCCCCTACCCTGGGTAAAATATTCTGTGCATTCACCCTATCTGTTTCCCTCATGGTTTTATACACCTTTATAAGATCACCTCTTAGCCTCCTGCGCTCCAAGGAATAAAGTCCTCGTCTGCCTAGCCTCTCCCCGCAGGTCCTGGCAATATCCTTGTAAATCTTCTCGGCACTGTTTCTAGCTTAATGACATTCTTCCTAGAAGGGTAACAAAAACTGAACACAGTACTCCAAACGCGCCTCACCAATGTCCTGTATAGAACTCTTTAAACAGCAAACCTGGAATCTGTTTTGGTTGGAAGGGAGGTGTGGTGATTCTGTTCTTGCAAAGCTGGTCAAAATCTGAATCATCAAATCATCTCATATGAGAAGTTTCACCAACAGCAGTGTGTCAAGCTCCACAGTAGAATTGGTCCCGACAATTACTTTGTATTCTTTGACTCACCGGGGATGTATGTTCTTAGCAACACCAGCACTGAATGAAGTGCCACTGGGAATTCGCTCTGGCTGTTCACAGGAATGCTGCCCACATGGTTAAGGGATGTGTACATGCAAATGCTTGCATTCCTGTTCCGAGGAGTGACGAGGACTTTATGCAAATTCCTTCCATGCGTAGTGTTGGCTAGTGGCCATCGGAGGGCAAGATGTGACTGGCAGTGAGATCACATTTTAGCTGGTGGAGGCCACAGGATGATGAGTTGGATGCATCGGTTCAATGATATTTTGTACCTTGTACCTAAGTACAGTGAACCATTAGTGATGTCTGCTAGTGTGCTGGAGTAATGTCTGCTGGAGTGTTGCACTGATGTCGGCTGGAATTGTTGTCTACTGGTGTGCTGGACTGGACAGTGATGTCTGCTAGTGTACTGGAGTCATGTCTGCTGGAGTAATGTCTGCTGGAACAAACAATGATATCTGCTGGTGTGCTGGGACAGTCAGTGATAGTTGCTGGTGTTATGTCTGCTGGTGTGCTGGGACAGATAGTGATGTCTGTTTTTGTGCTGGGGTGCCAGTGATGCTATCTGTTGCGGCTCCACCTCATCTCCAGGGAACAAGGACAATACTTCATATCTGTTCAAAGGAACGGACACATATATTTCCCTTCAATGAAAGCTCCGCACACATCTCCCAGGAAACCGCTGCTGAATGTGTAATGTTCAAAGACCCTTTTCTGCACACTGTTGCTATGCTTCTTCCTATTTAGGCAGCCACGGGCTCATTGGTGTCTGATCCAATGGCTGGATAATTTGATGTGTACATTAAACAATACCTTGTTTAAAGAAACAATCAACTTAGAAATGTATTCTGAGCATCTGCTGCTGAAATACTTGCATACAGGACTACATTTGCTTCTTTAGTGGCAGCACAATAGGGAAAACTGGGTGCCTCAGCAAACCATGATACAGGCACTGACCATGGTACAGACATCATGGCACACAGACCTACTGCAGATGCTGGTTCAAACCGAAGATAGACACAAACTGCTGGAGTAACTCAGCGCGAGAGGAAGCATCTCTGGAGAGAAGGAATGGGTGACGTTTCGAGTTGAGACCCTTCTTCCGACCCTTGTTCAGTCGACATGAGTGAGTTGGGCTGACGGGCCTGTTTCTGTACTGTATGATTGTATGCTTCTATGACTAATCAAACCGTCACTAATTCAATCCTGCCCCTTTGTAATGTCATTTTTTTTAATATGTAAAAAGGAAAAGATTAGTGAAGCCAAATGTAAGCCCCTTACAGTCAGAGATGGGTGAATTTATAATGGGAAACAAGGAAATGGCAGAACAGTTACATGAGTACTTTGGTTCTGTCTTCACTAAAGAAGACACAAACAATCTCCCAGAAATACTAGGGGACTGAGGATCTAGTGGGAGGGGGGAACTGAAGGGAATCCACATTAGTCAGGAAATGGTGTTAGGTAAACTTTTGGGACTGAAGGCAGATAAATCCCCAGGGCCTAATGGTCTGCATCCCAGAGTACTCAAGGAGGTGGCCCTAGAGATCGTGGATGCATTGGTGATCATTTTCCAATGCTATCTCGACTCTAAATCAGTTTATGTTGACTAGAGGGTAGTCAATGTAACTCTATTTCTTAAATAAAGGAGAGAGAAAACGGAGAATTATAGACCAGTTAGCCTTACATCGGTCGTGGGGAAGATGCAAGAGTCGATTATTAAAGATGTTATGGCAGCGCATTTGGAAAGCAGTGACGGGATCGGTCAAAGTCAGCATGGATTTATGAAGGGGAAATCATGCTTGACTAATCTTTTGGAAATTTTTAAGGATGTGACAAGTAGAATCGATAAGGGAGAGCCAGTGGATGTGGTGGATCTGGACTTTCAAAAAGCCTTTGACAAGATCTCACGCAAGAGATTAGTGTGCAAAATGAGAGCATATGGTATTGGGGGTAGGGTATTGACATGGATAGAGAACTGGTTGGCAGACAGGAAGCAAGAGTATTAATTAACGGGTCCTTTTCAGAATGGCAGGCAATGACAATAGACAGATAACAGATGCAGGAGTAGGCCATGCGGCCATTCGAGCCGGCATCGCCATTCACTGTGATCATGGCTGATCATCCTCAAACAGTACCCCGTTCCTGCCTTCTCCCCATATCCTTTGATTCCGCTATCTTTAAGAGCTCTATCTTTACAATATATATTATTAATTTAGACGAGGGAATTAAATGTGACATCTCCAAGTTTGCAGATGACACAAAGCTGGGTGGCAGTGTGAACTGTGAGGAGGATGCTATGAAGATGCAGGGTGACTTGGACAGGTTGGGTGAGTGGGCAGATGCATGCCAGATGCAGTATAATG
This sequence comes from Malacoraja senta, assembly GCA_038087875.1. Classification (NCBI taxonomy): domain Eukaryota; kingdom Metazoa; phylum Chordata; class Chondrichthyes; order Rajiformes; family Rajidae; genus Malacoraja; species Malacoraja senta. Next base: position 115,110 of record JAXLNO010004112.1, on the reverse strand, counting down.
TGGATAAATATGAGGTTATCCACTTTGGTGGCAAGAACAGGAAGGCAGATTATTATCTGAATGGTGTCAGATTAGGAAAAGGGGAGGTGCAACGAGGCTAGGGTGTGCTTGTACATCAGTCACTGAAAGTAAGCATGCAGGTACAGCAGGCAGTGAAGAAAGCTAATGGCATGTTGGCCTTCATTACGAGAGGATTTGAGTTTAGGAGCAAGGAGATCCTAATACAGTTGCACAGGGCCCTGGTGAGACCGCATCTGGAGTACTGTGTGCAATTTTGGTCTCCTAATTTGAGGAAAGATATTATTGCTATTGAGGGAGTGCAGCATAGGTTCACCAGGTTAATTCCTGGGATGGCGGGACTGACATATGATGAAAGAATGGGTCGACTGGGCTTGTATTCAAAGGAATTAAGAAGGATGAGAGGATATCTTATAGAAATATATACAATTCTTAAAAGATTGGACAGGATAGATGCAAGAAAAATGTTCCCGATGTTGTGGGAGTCCAGAACCAGGGGGTCACAGTTTTTAAAATATGGGGTCGGCCATTTAGGACTGAGATGAGGAAAAACTTTTTCACCCCGTAAGTTCTGAACCTGTGGAATTCTCTGCCACAGAAGGCAGTGGAGGCCAATTCACTGGATGTTTTCAAGAGAGAGTTATATTTAGCTCTTAGGGCTAAAGGAATCAAGGGATATGGGGGAAAAAGCGGGATACTGATTTTAGATGTTCAGCCATGATCATATTGAATGGCGGTGCTGGCTCGAAGGGCCGAATGGCCTACTCCTGCACCTATTTTTCTATGTTTCATTCCTGTTGGAATATTTAACACACAACGTGGGACCTTCTCATCATAACATTTGTTAATATATTTCTAGAAGTGGTTTGAAAAATAAATAAGACGACTATTTACTCCTGCAGAGAGATCGTTCCAATTTATGGCAGAATCAGATACCTTTTATTCTCTGCGGCATCATAACAATTCATCTAGCTCTGACTGGATCCTTGCACACTTCCAAGGTATAAATGTAGTTACGTGTGTCACAAATAAAAGATACAACGGCAGTCACATTTACAGCTTTCCACAACCATGGGCAGCTCACAATTACAAAACACACTTACAAATGTTGGTCACATTTGCCAAAAGATAGAAATTAAAAGCCTTGATGGAATGAAATGTCAAGACCTTCAGCCCTGAACACTGCTAGGATTAACACTGTTTAGCAGCACAGATGTTACGCAGCAGCAGGTACTATAACAGCATTTAAAAGATATTTGGACAGGAACATGAATAGAAAAGGTTTAGAGGGATATGGGGCCATAGGCGGGCAGATGGGACTAGTGTAGATGGGGTAGCTCGGTCTGCATAGTTGGGCCGAAGGGCCTGTTTCCATGCTGTGTCACTATGTCTGGATGTGCCACAGTACTTGTGCTGTAATTTCCTACAGCATCTCTGTTGATGGAAGTTTTCACGTTGCTGATGAGGCAAAGAGTTTACATTCATAAAATAAGTTTCATACATTTCCAGTGTTATACTATTCTAAACAAAAAATAATAATTTCCCTTGAGCCTTACAAGAAAGCAGCTGCAAGCAGACATTTTGTCCGTTGAATTTGAAGTGTTTTTTTAATCATGTAGATGCAGTGGGTGGATCCTTACAGCTTCAGTCTGTGTACGATTGCTGCTTTGACTTTGTAAATGTGATGAAAGCATACTTAAATAGAATCTTCACTGTTTATTGCTAGTTTTTTTTTTTAACAGGATTAATATTTTCTTTTTTATTTAGGAATGTGTTGATTGCATCAAAGTTTTATTTCCAATATTATTAAATTCACTATAAAGGTGGGGAACTCAGACTGCAGTAATGAGAGGTTGAGGATGTCCGTGAAAACTCCAGCCGTTGAGAACGCATCCAGGGTCACCGTCAGGGCCACATGCTAGTCATAGAGGAGAGGATTACAGCGTGGAAACAGGCCCTTCGGCCCAACTTGCCCATGCCAGCCAACATGCCCCATCTACCATGGTCCCACTTGCCTGCATTTGGCCACATCCCTCTAAACCTGCCCTATCCATGTACCTGTCTAAACCTTTCTTAAACATTTCAATAGTACCTGCCTCAACTACCTCCTCTGGCAGACACAAAATGCTGGAGTAACTCAGCGGGTGAGGCAGCATCTCTGGAGAGAACGAACGGGTGACGTTTCAGGTCGAGACCCTTCTTCAGACTGATGTCAGGGGAGGGGGCGGGACAAAAATAGAATGTAGTCGGAGACAGTAAGACTGGTGGGAGAAGGGGAAGGAGATGGAGAGGGAAAGCAAGGGCTATCTGAAGTTAGAGAAGTCAATGTTCATACTGCTGGGGTGTAAACTACCCAAGCAAAATATGAGGTGCTGTTCCTCCAATTTGTGCAGGGCTTCACTCTGACAATGGAGGAGGCCCATGACAGAAATGTCAGATTGGGAATGGGAGGGGGGGTTGAAGTTCTGATCCACCGGGAGATCAGGTAGGTTCAGACAGACTGAGCGGAGGTGTTCAGCAAAACGATCTCCGAGCCTGCGCTTGGTCTCACTGATGTACAGGAGTTGATATCTGGAACAGCGGATACAGTAGATGAGGTTGGAGGAGGTGCAAGTGAACCTCTGCTTCACCTGGAAAGACTGTTTGAGTCCTTGGATGGAGTCGAGGGGGGAGGTAAAGAGACAGGTGTTGCATCTCCTGCGGTTGCAGCGGAAAATAGCCGGGGAGGGGGTGGTTTGTATGGGAAGGGACGAGTTGACCAGGGAGTTTTGGAGGGAACGGTCTCGTCGGAAAGCAGAAAGGGTTGGAGATGGGAAGATGCGGCCAGTAGTGGGATCCCGTTGGAGGTGGCGAAAATGTTGGAGGATTATATGCGGTATGTGACGGCTAATGGGGTGGGAGGTGAGGGCAAGGGGGACTCTGTCCTTGTTCCTAATGGGGGGTCGGGGGAGCAAGAGCGGAGCTGCGGGATATCGAGGAGACCCTAGTGAGAGCCTCATCTATAATGGACGAGAGGAACGTCCATTATAGATGACATGTCCGATGCCCTGATATGGAAAACTTCATCCTGGGTGCAGATGCGGAGTAAATTGGAGGAACAGAACCTCATATTTTGCTTGGGTAGTTTACACCCCAGCGGTATGAACATTTTCTCTAACTTCAGATAGCCCTTGCTTTCTCTCTCCATCCCCTTCCCCTTCCCAGTTCTCCCACTGGTCTTACTGTCTCCGACTACATTCTATCTTTGTCCCGCCCCCTCCCCTGACATCAGTCTGAAGAAGGGTCTCGACCCGAAACGTCACCCATTCCTTCTCTCCAGAGATGCTGCCTGACCTGCTGAGTTACTCCAGCATTTTGTGTCTACCTTTAATTTAAACCAGCATGATTTTGTACCCCTCAATAAGATCACCCCTCATCCTCCTGCACTCCTGCGGAATAGAGTCCTAGCCCTCCCCACCTCTCCCTATAGCTCAGGCCCTCGAGTCCTGGCAACATCCTGGTAAATCCCCTTGTGTTCCGATGCATGAGAATGCGTCTAGGTACACGTCAGGGACACACGTGTTCCGATGCGTGAGAACATGGCTAGATACACCGAGGGGGGGGAGGGAAGGGAAGTGGGAAATCCCATTGTCTCATTCTCACCAACCGCCCTGGAGAGCCTGGGCACATTGCTGGCCTCCCCACCTCCCAAGTGTGGGGGAGGGGGAAAGGGGACAGGGAAGGGGGAGGGGGAATCCTGTTGTCTCATTCCCACCGAATGCTCTGGAGAGCCTGAGCACATCGCTGGCCTCCCCACCTCCCAGGGACGGTGCTGCCTGTGCTGTGCAGGGTGGGTATCTCAGTGTCCAGCGGGCGACTGTCAGATCACCAACTCACCTAAAGGGGCCAGAGGCCCCTCACATTTCAGCACCAATGTGTGTTGTTTTCATGCGTTGAAAGAAGAGTTTATTTAAGGTCATCCCATCCAGCTTCTGGCAAAATGTCACCATCGTCTGACACCATTTTCTCACAAAAGATTTTGTACTCGCAAATGTTATGAACAAAGAATGCTTTTAGAACAAAATGGACTAAAAGCACATGGTGGCAAAAAGCCATGTCACTAGTGGAGAGAATGCTCAGACTGATTTACAATTAGACATTTAATAATTCTATTTCCCTCCCACAGAAACAATCCGTGAAGAAGTATACTCCCACTGTCTGGAATGCAAGTGCTAACTTGATCCTGGTGATGCATGCCTACAGTAAATGCTGCTGAAAGAGTTGTGGTCTAACCCAAAGTCAGAATGACAGGAAATGACGAGGTTTCATGCTGCTGCAGTGTGAGATTTATACACTAATTACAACTGGATTAACATTTAGATGAACTCGCTGTACAGGTTTTGTTGGCAGGCGATAACTGCCCTTATACAGTATATGTTATCCTGCGTATCACCATTTCAAATTGTCTCGGTACTGCTATTTGCTGAGTCACATGGCAATCCTTGACACAGCAGTATATTTGATCACATTTCGCCTGAGGTTAACTGCAAGAGCAAAAGTAAGACATAAACTTTGTATGAATTTGACCCAATAACCTTTATTCGATTCTGGGTAAAAATAAGATCCACAAGGGGAATGCAGAACCAGACGACATAGGCTTATAGACATGGAAACATAGAAAATAGGTGCAGGAGTAGGCTATTCGGCCCTTCGAGCCTGCACCGCCATTCAATATGATCATGGCTGATCATCCAACTCAGTATCCTGTACCTGCTTTCTCTCCATACCCCCTGATCCTTTTAGCCATAAGGGCCACATCCAACTCCCTCTTAAATATAGGCAATGAACTGGCCTCAACTACCTTCTGTGGCAGAGAATTCCAGAGTCACCACTCTCTGTGTAAAAAATGTTTTTCTCATCTCAGTCCTAAAAGATTTCCCCTTTATCCTTAAACTGTGACCCCCTTGTTCTGGACTTCCCCAACATCGAGAACAATCTTCCTGCATCTAGCCTGTCCAACCCCTTAAGAATTTTGTAAGTTTCTATAAGATCCCCCCTCAGTCTTCTAAATTCTAGCGAGTACAAGCCGAGTCTATCCAGTCTTTCTTCATATGAAAGTCCTGACATCCCAGGAATCAGTCTGGTGAACCTTCTCTGTACTCCCTCTATGGCAAGACTGTCCTTCCTCAGATTAGGAGACCAAAACTATGCAATACTCCAGGTGTGTACAAGACCCTGTACAACTGCAGTAGAACCTCCCTGCTCCTATACTCAAATCCTTTTGCTATGAATGCTAACATACCATTCGCTTTCTTCACCGCCTGCTGCACCTGCATGCCCACTTTCAATGACTGGTGTACCATGACACCCAGGTTTCGTTGCATCTCCCCTTTTCCTAATCGGCCACCATTCAGGTAATAGTCTACTTTCCTGTTTTTGCCACCAAAGTGGATAACCTCACATGTATCCACATTATACTGCATCTGCCATGCATTTGCCCACTCACCCAGCCTATCCAAGTCATCTTGCAGCCTCCTAGCATCCTCCTCACAGCTAACACTGCCCCCCAGCTTTGTGTCATCCGCAAACTTGGAGATGTTGCATTCAATTCCCTCGTCCAAATCATTAATATATATTGTAAATAGCTGGGGTCCCAGCACTGAGCCTTGCGGTATCCCACTAGTCACTGCCTGCCATTCTGAAAAGGACCCGTTTACTCCTACTCTTTGCAGTGAGGAGGGAAAGAGTAGGAGTACACGTAGTACTTAGCACTTAGTAAACATAGTAAACGTAAAAGGAGTACTCCTACTCTATGGTGAGGAGGGAAAGATTTAATAGAAGGCCAAGGGGCAAGGTTTTTTTACATTAAGGGTGGTGGGTTTATGGAACGAGCTGCCGGAGGAGGTAGTTGAGGCAGGTGGTATCGCAACATTTAAGAAACGTAGACAGGTACATGACTAGGACAGGTTTAGAGGGATGTGGGCCAAACGCAGGCAGGTGGAAATCGGGTAGATGGGACACGTTGGTCAGTGTGGGCAAGTTGGGCCGGAGGTCCTGTTTCCACGTTCTATGACTTTATCACACTTGCCCTACCAATGAAGATGGTTCTTATTTCCATACTAAAACATAGACTACAAGCATCCTTGATGGATCACTTCACCCACAACAATCTGGGTGTCTGAGTGAATTACCCATTAAAATGCTGCAGATTGTTCAGCCCACCTTTCCTGTGACTGTATTGTCTGGTAATAAAGTGCGGTGGCTGCTAAAACTATTGTTCAAATTAAAGGCACAACTAAACACAATCATGTGTAACATATAGTTATTTGCTACTGCAGAAATGCTTCGAGAGCCGTCGGGGGGGGGGGGAATTATTCAATCCAGTGTTGCTGGTAATCATTTTAGGGCTGCACGGTGGCACAGCAGTAGAGTTGCTGCCTTACAGCGCCAAAGACCCGGGTTCAATCCAGACTACGGGTGCTGTCTATATGGAGTTTGTACGTTCTCGAACCGCATGGGTTTTCTCTGAGATCGTTGGTTTCCTCCCACACTCCAAAGACGTACAGATTTGCAGGTTAATTGCTGTGGTTTAAAAGTAAATTGTCCGCAGTGTGTTAGGATAGTGTTAATGTGCGGGGATCACTGGTCGGTGCAGACTCGGTGGGCTGAAGGGCCCGTTTCCGCACTGTATCTCCAAACTAAACAGTCTTACACGTCAGGGCAACACCTCAGAGCAAGAAATATTTTGATCAATCAATTTAATTGCCGCAAAAACAATCAAAACATATTCATTTTTATTTTTTTGTGGTAGTGCAGCTGATACATAGCAGGAGAAGCCTTGTCACCACACCTTTCATGTTACAGTCACAGAACAACTCCATTACTAACCATTATACCACAAGGTACAGAGTGTCTGAAGAAGGATCTCGACCAGAAACGTCACCTATCCATGTTCTCCAGAGATGCTGCCTGACCCGCTGAGTTACTCCAGCACTCTGTGTCCTTTTATTAAATCACGAGTAGGTCAGAGGGAGCATAATCAGCGCTGATCTCTGTGCCTTGCTGCAAGTACCTGTCCCGTTCAGGTTGAGTGGTGTCAGGTAGTAGCAAGTGCTTGAAAACAGCCAGCTGGACAAAGGAGGGTGGTGAGCAGGAAGAACGCAGCCGACTCTGACAAGTGTGACAAGCTTTACCTGGCACACTGCTCCCAGACAAACCAAATCTAACCAAGTCTGAGCAATTTTCTCCTTTGGAGATGGTATGATAAGTCCAGGGAGTGTAGATCAGTGGCCGGATTAATTCTGCAATCGCTTGGAGGTGCTGTACAGAACGCAGGTCCCAGAGAAAGAATTCTCAAGCAAGGTTATTGATGACAAATAAATTCTTCAAATTAGCAAGAACAGTCAAGATTTTAAAATCAAATAATGTTCGGTTACTTAGTTCCTTCAAACAAAATGATCTAAACGGTGGAGATCGGAATATGAAGTTAGAACTGGGGACAGAGGCAAATACTAAACAACCTTTGGGAGATACTTTTCCAGTCTCATTGTACCAATAACGTTCAGTGGGATAACGTTTCACACAGAGGGTGATGGGTATGTGGAACGAGCTGCCAGAGGAGGTAGTTGAGGCAGGTACAACAGTGTTTAAAAAACATTTGAACAGGTCCATGGACAGAACATATTTTGAAGGGCACGGGCCAAACGCAGGCCGGTGGGACTAGTGCAGATGGGCACCTTGGTTGGCATGGACGAGTTGGGTGGAAGGGCCTGTTTCCGTGCTGTATGACTATGATTCTGGAGACTAAATTGCAAACTATAATTTTTGGCTTTCCCCATACAGAGAATAGGCACAAGGCAATAACCAATTCAAATAATGGAATGATTGCTGGAAGTGATTTTAATCTAATCTGTTCCGAGACATCTGATTTCACGTCTTGCCTGTTTTTACTTTCCATTGAAGTTAGTGAAAAGTAAAATAAGGGTGTAAGGTTGTCATCTTATCGATCTTATCATATTGACTGCTGGGTGGGTTAAGCTACATTATCCAAAGGATAAAACAAGCTTTAGTACAGAATTTATCATGGGATCATTGTCAATGGGTCATAGCAGAGCAAAGCAAACTATTCCCATGGTGGATTGTTTGATTTTGTAAACACTATCACCTCCTTGGAATTTTTACTTATCTTCCCCAAGAGATGCAGAAAATTGGAGCAAATTCACATCAATGCAAGGTCTCTTTGAAGGATCTTCAACTAACCTAACATCATGTGTTATTCCTGCTGTACACGTCATGTGTGCCTGCTGTTACCTCGAAGATGGGGAGAAGAAACTAATTGGGCTCCAGTTTTCTTTAGGATCTGTATTTCCCTCGGATTATCAGAACATTACTCCAGCAGTAACTGGCAGAAACAATCCTGTTCCTCCTAATTTTATTTGTGCCACTGCAAGGAGACATGGAATTCTGTTTTGTTTGGTAAATACAACCTGGGCTATCTAAACACATCGTTGCTGCACCATCATACCCACCGCTCTGTCATTTGTGTCATTTCACTTGTTGCCACTTAAGTTGCGGACACTTAGGTCATAGAACAATGTCCTCTGTCTGGTGTTCACTAGGTTCTAATGCCCGCAACATCCGCGCTGAACGCATATTACAGCACGTCATGGCAGGCATTTGGCTCATTATATGATGAGGAATAGATGGGCCTGGGGACTGAATACACAGGCCCTGGTGGTGAATAGACGGGCCCTTCTCGTAATTCCCACTCTGTTAGTTAATTCTAAAACAAGCCAGACTAATATCCACTATAATATCTAGACTATTATTAGAGTATTCTATATACTCTAACTTTGCCACTAACCTGTGCAAAACCTCACAAAACATTCTAAAAATCCAAAATTAAGAATCCAGCTACATCCATTTTAATTCCACAACTGCCAGTATACAATTTGAACTGGAGCAGCAAGGAACTGCAAATGTTGGTATACAAAAAGAGATGCAAAGTGCTGGAGTAACTCAGCGGGTCAGGCAGCATCTGTGGCGAGCATGGATAGTATAAGTTTAAGAAAGAACTGCAGATGCTGGATAAATCGAAGGTAGACAAAAATGCTGGAGAAACTCAGCAGGTGAGGCAGCATCTATGGAGCGAAGGAATAGGCGACGTTTCGGGTCGAGACCCTTCTTCAGACTGGATAAGATAAGGTGATGTTTTGGATTGGGGCCCTTCCTCAGACTGGACTGTTGACTGTGGATCGCTAGCACAGTACACTACCCCACCCTTCACCAATTACCGGGGCAGCACCTTGTCCGGTAAACTGTTCCATGGTCTGCACTCTCACATTTCGTGCCAACTCTTCCTGCAGGATGGCCTCTGAATGGAATCAAGTCCTCACCTGACAATCACGTGAAGTCACTAAACAATATTCAGCAGGGGGATCATGGGCCATTGCGTTTCACTTGGTCTGGGAAGGATGCGGATAATTGACCATTCCTGATGAGATTCAGTCGGAACAGACCTCGGACAATCCTGGTCTGTGAGGCAAAGCACCACAGGCAAGGCATGTATTCCTTGAGCTATTGAATTATCATGCAGACATCTTGAGCTTGAAAGACTAAACATGAAAAATCAAACCCTGCAGAAAGGGAGACATACAATTTTTTTTTAATGCGTAAAACGAGAGGCATCTTTGAAAACTTTGGGTGGACGGCCGATCATGGGAAGAATTGCATCAACTCCACCTGTTATTCCGCGAAGTTTAAACAAAACCAGATCTCATTGAAACAGACAAAATTCTGAAAGGATTCAACAGTCTGGATACAGTTTCCCAGTTGAGTGTCTGCAACCAGGGGTGGCAGCCTCTGACTCTGTCTGAGAAAGGGCCACGACTTAAAACATCCCTGGAGAACATGGATGGATGATGATGCCTGACTGGCTGAGTTACTCCAGCACTCTGTGTCTTTTTTCATATGCGCAGTTCCTTGTCTCTTCCGTCTCAGAGGTTGGGTTAGAACTGAATGAGGAGAAATGTCTGCACTCACAAGATTGGAGGATGTGTAGAATTCTCTGTATAAAGAACTGTGGTGGCCAAGCGTATATTTAAGAAAGATATGAGAAAGGCATTGAGTGGCGTGGGGAGAGAGCAATAATATTGTACTGAGATAGAGGATCAGTCAGGATTGCACTGAATGGCAGACGAGCAGTTTACTTTTGCTCCTGTTTTTTTTATTTCAAACGATGCAAATTGCAGTGTAAAATCACGTTCCATCTGTTATCTAAACAGAACTAAAAGAATTTCATATTAATCTGGGAAGGAAAATATTTGGAAAAGATAGCTGAAATATGAGCTGGTGACTGCAGGCATTTCTCTTCCTCCCACAGCCATGATGGGAAGGCAAACATTAGCGTTGATTCGTGATTCAGCAGTGGAAATCCCCCAGGTCCCAAAGGAACATTAAAAATACAGACAATTCCAGCCACCGCATTTTCAAACATGCTCCTTCAACTCAGCTAAACATTAATGGCCTTATTTTTTCACTTTGAATACTGGAAAGATTCCTTTCTCAGCTATACTGCCCAATAGCCAGATGCTAGCACCAAAGACTAGTCAGAGCACCAACATTCTTACACAGACATTACAGTACTGCATATTTTAACAAAGCTCCCGCTTGTTCAAGCAGCCATACATTTACTACCTATTTTTAACCTAAACAGAAATAAAAATGTCCTCGGCAAAATGGTATTTCAAGGAACATCTATATAATTTCCAGGCTTTCTGCTTTACAGAATAGTTTAGGGGCAGCACAGTGGCACAGATAATAGAGCTGCTGCCTCACGGCACCAGTGGCCTCGGTTCAATCTTGTTGCCAGCTTGGAGTTTGTATATTTTCCCTGACATGGCTCTCCTCCGAGTGCTCTGGTTTCCTCCCACATCTCAAAGGTAACCTGGGTGATGGTTATTTGCCACTGCACATTGATCCTAGGGTGTAGGCAAGTGGTAGAATTAGGAGAGAGTTGACAAGAATGTAAGGTGAATATAAAAGGGATTCATGTCCTGTTAGTGTGAATGCATGCTGGATGGGCAACAACAACAACAACAAAGAGCCAGCTTCTGTGTTGATTCTAGCAAGCGAAAAGTAATCAGATCTAAAAAAAGTTGTTGAACCACAAGTTCATTCACAAACAGGCACCACCACATTTTGGTCATTAAAAAAAAAAGATTCCAGTGGTAAAAATGAAGTGACTGCTTGAATTCAATTAAGAATCAACAAAGTCCCCCAACCCTGTAAAGATCATATGTAAACAGGCTTCATGTCATTTCTGCTGGTGGACTCTAGACCAGCAAGTTTGCAGATGACACTAAACTGGGTAGCATTGTAGATAGCGAAGATGGTCGTAAAAAATTGCAGCGGGTTCTTGATCGGTTGGGCAGGTGGGCTGAGGAATGGTTGATGGAATTTAATAGAGAAGTGCGAGGCATTGCATTTTGGGAAGTCAAACCAGGGCAGGACCTGCATAATGAACGGCAGCGCGCTGGGTAGAGCAGAGAGATCGAGGAGTGGAAGTACATAGTTCCTTGAAAGTGGCGTCACAAATAGATAGGGTGGTCGAAAAGGCTTTCGGCACATTGGCCTTCATCAGTCATAGTATTGAGTATAAAAGTTGTGAGGTCATGTTGCAGTTGTACAAGACAATGGTGAGGCCACATTTAGAGTACTGTGTTCAGTTTTGGTCATCCTGTTACAGGAAAGATTTTGTTAAGCTGGAAAGGGCACAGAAAAGATTTACAACGATGTTGCCAGGTCTCGAGCGCCGGAGCCATTTAAGAATCTCTTGGATACAATTTATCTTAAACTTCATTTATTTATTCCCTTTTAACAGGCTAGGACTTTATTCCTTGGAGCACAGGAGGATGAGGGGTGATTTTATAGAAGTGTAAATCTTTTCACTCAATCCTCAGATGATACAAGTCAATATCGACAGTGCTGTCAAGTCATGCTTCCTCCACTGAGCACTTTTCCTGCACATCATAAAAGGCCAACCTTAACTACCAAATCGTTTTCTGAAGCTTAAATTGTTTACACAAAACAGTTCAGCTTTAACAAGGTTCCGATTTTCCCATCCTTGGCAATCACTTTAAAATATTTTAACAACTTCAGTGTGTTAGGATTCTGTTAAACTTCAAACCATGTAAATACTTTTGTTGTAATCTTTGCCTAGAATTCGCTGCCAACATAACAGTGAGTTTTACAGCACTCGCTATTATCCATATACAAGCATCTGGTGAGTTCAGTAATTACGTACTGCTTGCATGAAGTGCCATGTTCATGGACTAAATGTGCTCTTCACATTAATGTGGCAAACACAGCAGTTTAACCTCGATTCCTGATTATTTTGACAAACTTGCTAACAAACAATTATTCTGTTTTCGTGATGCTCCTTTAAAGATAGATATTGGCCAGAACATGACAAAGATTGTGGAAGGTTACAGGAAAAACTCAAACCTATTCACAATGCAGTAGAATCTGGCCACAGTGTGCTAATAACAATGGGATCAAAAGCATATGAAGGATCTGGCAAATCAGAAAAATCTCTAATATTGCTTTAATATTTGGAAGTCTTCCACGTTTATATTTCTGACTTGACTAATGTGAAATACAAACAATATTCTTCATGTTTCACTGACATCTCTTCCAGATTTGGTATGCAGTGAACTGTATGTGTTTCTGTCCCATTTCATCTGGTGATTTTGCAGTAGACCTGGCTTCAGAAACATAAACTGGTACAACAGCCACTTCCCAATTCTAGCCATTTAACACCGGAGGTGGAACAAACAGCAGGTGGTTATGTACTATGTGCAAATAATAGAGGAGCTAATAACTTGCTCAGAACGGCATGCAGTTTCCATATGGCTTCTTACTGCAGCACTGAATGATCTAAAGAAGCCAAGGAAAGGGAATAAATAAATGAGGTTTAAGATAAATTGTATCCAAGAGATTCTTAAATGACTTTTTCCATTATTATGAAAGATCCCCGTACAAATAGTGTCATAACGTGCCATGGTCAGGATAATGAAAAAGCATTTAGAGGGAATAGCAATAGCTTTAGGATTGACAGAGGGAGAATTTTGATGAAGTTACCAGGTCTGGAAGGATTGAGTTATAAGGAGAGCCTGGATAGGCTAGGTCTTTTTTCCATAGAGCATAAGAGGGGCCTAGATAACGTAAACTGCCGCAGTGTTTTCCCCATGGTTGGGAAGTCTCAAACTAAAGGACATAGGTTTATGATGAGAGGGAAAAGATTTAGAAGGGACCCGAGGCCCAACTATTTCCACACAGAGAGTGTGGATAAATGGAATGAGAAGCCCAGAGCAAGGGTAATATTCATAAGATACTTGGTACATGGGCGGCACTACGGGTGTTGTCTGTACGGAGTTTGTATGTTCTCCCCACGATCGCGTGGGTTTTCTCCAGGATCTTCCGTTTCCTCCCACACTCCAAAGACGTACGGGTATGGCTTGGTAAATGTAAAAACTATCCTTAGTGTGTGTAGGATAGTGTTAATATGTGGGGATCGCTGGTCGGCGCGGGTTCGGTGGACCGAAGGGCAAGTTTCCGCGCTGTGTCTCTAAACTAAACATGGATAGGGAAGGTTTGGAGAGTCAAGTTGTACCAGAGCTGCAGATGCTGGTACCTTGAGCAAAACAAAGTTCTGGAGGAATTCGTTGGGTCAGGCAGCATCTGTGGAGCGAATGGACCGACGACGTTTTGGGTCGAACTCGTCTTCAGATTTGCTTGGTGATGCAAGTTGGTCACCATGGAAGGGCCTGTTTCGGTGCTGTTTAGCTCTATGACTCCAAAGTAACCAAAGTTGGGGCCTGGAATACTCAGAAAGGGTGCATCAGTTGGAAATAATGCTATATCTTTGTTGGAAGATGCTACAGCAGTGAAGAGAGAATTGGGAGAACAGAATGATTAAAAATGCAAGAGACCAGAAGCGGCCAGGAGAGCTACAAGCCAGCCCACATTTGAATGAAATACGAGTATGGTCAGTGAAATTACAATACTTTAGCAAGACAGTAGCTGGACTGGAGTGTTTTGAGGAGATAATGTAGGTATGTTACAAAACTTACCTTCAGTCGCGCTGTAATTCTGCCACTGGCCGTGTGCGCGATTTTGGCGCCTTTAAGGGGGGGGGTAAAACGCAGTTTCTCCTCCCTGGTCCTGGAAATATTTTGTTGGAGTACAAAACTCGCTGACAAATCGTTCCTACCGGCGATTTGTGAATTTTTTTTTAAATTAAATCGTCAATGTCAGCGCTACAGTCATTTTAAAAAGCAGCTCCTGAAGCGTCACGCCCAATAACGGGGACGGATTTCACACAATGGACAGGTAAACGAAAGTGCTTTCTTTAAATGTATAAAAGTGCTTCTTAAGAAGCCTTTAATTCACATTTTGTCATGCGACACGGTGATTTTATTCCCCGAATTAACGGCAGTTTTTTTCATGCCAATACGGGGTAAATTCACCGCAAATCAACGTTCCAAAAAGATCGCGTTCCAGAAATTCTCACTCGCAAGATGAATTAAATCCCCATTAATTTACAGGTATTAAACATTCAATTCCTTCCATTTGGCCTGTAAATTCATGAAAATTAGATTTAAAATTTATGTTTATATTGTGAATTATTGTGTGAAATGTTATTTTGGACACTTAGGCTATTTAAAAATGTTAATCTATTCTTAAGAAATTGATAGATGTTTTAGATCTAGTAATTGAATTTTGTAATTAGCTACAATTAGGTAACTAACTAATTATATGCTTTACTTTCATGTCTCGAAGTAAGATTGTTTCATATTTGTTTCAGAATGCTTCAATCTATAATACCTGAAAATTTCTTTCAGTTACCATAATTTTTAAGAAAGTTATGGGCTTTTAACTGTCCTCGATCACAGCTTTTGTGTTAAGTCAATGGAAAAGCAATAGGGAACTAGATGCTAATTTCTGAGTATGATAATGGCCATAACTTTTTTAATACTGAAGATATGAAAGTGAATTAAGTGTCAAATTAAACTTCTTTTTATGCTTTATCTGATGGGATAAATTGCAGACTTTATTTTTTAAATCTCAAAATTTTGTAACATTGCTACATAATGAGAAGAAAGTTGAAAGTAGAGTTAGGCAAATACGCGCTCCCCAGTATTAGACATGACAACATTTCAGTCAGTTTACTTGACGTCAATGCCCTTTAAAAAATCTTGTTATGTTATAAAATCCATGAAAATGTCACCAAACATTCTTTAATGTAATTGGCAACATGTCCTGCACATTTTTCAGAGATGCATTTAGATCATCTACAGCAGGAGTTGCGTTAAAAGGAACATTTTCTTGTCATGTCATTAATTAGTTACAGTTCAGAAGTGACAATATATCAATTCCAGTGACAACAAAGAATGATTTTCTTGCCTCATGTTTTTAATGGGTAGAGCAGTATGTATGTTTTTTTATAGATTTTTGAGCTCAGGAGTTCCTGACAAGCTTGGATATGTTTTAGCTGCTCTTAACCGAAAGTACTTTGCTGAGCGATTCCCATCGTGCAAGTGCTAGGTTTGTTGACCCAGGCCTGCATCACATCCATGTCGAGATAAGGACCACAGGGTTCCTTGTCCCAGAACTTTCACGAAGCTCCAGCAGCTCCATGGTCAGCTTTAAACACTCAAGTTGAATGTGAATTCTGCACCAAAACGCTCACCTTCATCGGTTCCACGGCAATCATTCACCAGCAATCATGGAAAAAAACATCATGGATTTGTCCTGGTCTTTTCTTGCTTCCAGTGCCTCCCACCTCATCCCACAACCAGTCTGAAGCAGGGCCCCAACACCATCTATGTTCTCCAGAGATGCTGCCTGGCCCGCGGAGTTACTCCCTGCATTTTGTGTCTATCGTGGAAAAACTGTTCAGTTCACACATAAAACTGAATGTTGGGGTTTTCTGGCAACCGGGCCTCCCTTTCTCCACCTCCCAATTTCCCGAGGCTCTGCTTCATTTATTGCAGATGTAATGTGCAGTTTCATTTTTATGGATATCAAAATATATTTGTTCTTCAGCCAAACCAGTGTTGTTAAATCGGTCAAGGAAAGGATATTTTTGACATAGAGGCTAGAATGACACAAAATGATTCAAATGATCACCATTGTGTAGGAAGGAACTGCAGATGCTGGGTTAAACCGAAGACAGACACAAAAAGCTGGAGTAACCCGGCGAAAGGAATAGTGATGTTTCCGGAAACACCACCTATTCCTTTTCTCCAGAGATGCCATCTGATCCGCTGAGTTACTCCAGCTTTTTGTGTCTATCAAATGATCACCATTTTCTGTTTAAATTATAAATATTTCTGCAGTTTAAAAAAACAATTCTCTAACATCTCAGTAAAATGTTTTTAAAAGTTTTTGATTGAATAAATTTGCAGCGTGTGGTCATTGGGTACAGTGTGCTTTCCCCACCCCCTTTCCTGTTACTCTAGCCAAAATATTTCTTAATTTAGAAAATGAAGCAGTATCAGTCACAGACAGCAACATGTGGTGGGGCTGAGACAGTTTAAGCTTCATTTACACTAGCGGCCATTCAGGAAGTAGTTCTGTAATAACACAGACTCATGGAGCTGTGAAATCAGCCCGTTTTACCTTAGAATATATCCGTGTTGCAGCAATGAATGCGAGCAAAGCACAATCTGTGAATACAGCTGCTGAACCTTCTCCACTCTCCCAATTCCTATCCCACATTCTATACTTAATACCCTGACTGATGAAGGCCAATGTACTGAAAGCCTATCTACCTGCGATGCCACATTTATGGAATTATGTACCTGCACTCCTAGATCCCTCGGCTCCACGACTCTACCCAGGGCCCTGCAATTCACTGTGATGGACCTTGTTTGACTTCCCAAAATGCTACACCTTGCACTTATCTACATTAAACTCTATTAGCCATTCCTCAGCTCATTTACCCAGCTGATCAGGATCCTGTTGCAATTTTTGATAACCATCTTCGCTATCTATGATACCACCCACTTTAATGTCATCTACAAACTTACTAATCATGCCTTGCACATGCTCATCCAAAGCTTTGATATGTCACGAAACAACAATGGGCCCAACACTGATCAATGAGGCAAACCACTCATCCAAAACATTCTGCACTTTAAGTGTTTTCCTCATTTGTGTAATCGAGTCAATGATAGATTGAACAGATCCAGGTTACTATTTGAAGCCTTCACGTGACGGCCATGCGTCTGACATGGCAAGCAGCCTCATGACCCCTGTACAAAGAAGTGACTTTTCAGTGGTGAGTTTCAACCACATTAATGGCCAGAGTAAACATGTATAGCAGATATCATTCCATAGTTTACATTCATGAACACTTACCTACAACAATCTGGAGACTCAGTCATACAGTGCAGAAATATCTCTTTGACCCATCATATTCATGCCCACCTTTCTGCCCATCTGCACATCTCATTTGCCTGTATTAGGACAGTATCCCACTATGCTTTGACTGCGTGTTGTCTCAATGCCCCTTAAGCATGGGAGATGTATCCGATTCTACCATCTGTGCAAAATCCAGATACCCACCATTGGGTAAAAAAAACAACACACCTCGCCCCTAGAATCCGTTTGAAAACAGCTTTTGCTCAAATTAAACCCATACCCTCTTGCTGATAGCCTTGCCACACTAAATAAATGACTATCGACGCTTCTCTTCCAGTAGATCATCCTTGGCCTCCCTCGCTCCAGGGAATCCAATCTCTCCCCATGTCCAAAGCAGGCATGTGCCGTGAGTAATTACTCAGGGTAGGCAGTCAGTCGTCTTAAAAAAAAACTTAAATCACGCATGCGCAGATTGTTCTCCTCTCCGTAAAAATGAAGAATAAAAATAAAGAAATTCAATTTGCCCAAGGCTTCCAAATCTACTTCATTTTGAATTACTGAATGGGTGGGGGGTGGAGGGTGACGGCAGGTGGAGGTATGGTGGGAAAAACGGGAGCACACCAGGACAAGTTGAATCAGTTGTGATCTTATTGAATGACAATACTAGTTCAAGGGACCAATTGGGGGGAGAGTTCCTTTCACAGCGTGTGGGGGGTCTGGCCAGGGGTAAAGTTGTGGGGAGGGCAGGAGCGTTGAGAAGGAGGGGGTCGGGGATCATGCCAGCAACTCACTCACTTACTGCTGTCGCGGCGCTCCGGGCACAGAGCCACAGCATTGTGGTCGGGGAGGGAAGCAGCTTGGGTGTCTACGAGCAGCTGCTGGACCTCAGCGCCTTCTGCCGGCCCGCTTACCTCTGGCAGTGCTCTCCGTCTGAACAGTGAGGGGACCAGCTCAAGAGCAAAGATCATAGAGCAGAGCGGGTCAGCGGGCGATGGATAACAGGACAGTGGGCAGTGGACAATTGAGGTTACCTGCACAGGTTACAGCAAGCGGCTGTAAAGTTGGAAGCGGCTGTAAAAGGACAGCCGACGGGGGGGGGGGGGGGGAGGGGGGAGAGATAGAGTTCCTTTCACAGTGTGTGGGCGGTATGGCCAGCGGTAAAGTTGCGGGAGGGCAGGAGCGTTGAGAAGAAGGGGGTCGGGGATCATGCCAGAGCAAC